>CM033123.1:11519160-11810385 GCA_019321725.1 Paulownia fortunei
GCTACTATATCTCTTGTGCTCTTTATTCTAAACTGTATAATCCAAAAATATTTTGTGTCACGAATTTTTTTCGAACCACAAACCCCGGTTACGCCTACGCACTCACAACTATTTTCTTGAGTTTTGTATTTCTACATGCATAATACAAAAAATTTGGTTATAATTATTGAATTTTCACACAACAAACCCTAGGCCTTCCTACCCCCTCGATACTCTCTGTAGTGTTATGCGATTCAAGATCATATTTTCAAAAAACCCTAATTATTGTCATTGAAATTTTTCAGAAGAAACCCTAGGCCACCCCCACTCCTCTCTTACTCTCTTCGTGGTTCAGTATTTGAACATTCACAATACAAAAAATCCAAGTTATTGTTGTTACAATTTTCACATCACAAATCTTATGCCATGCACACCCTCTCGCTACTCTCTCTTAAGTTTCGTATTTCATTATGCATTATAGCAAAAAAACTGAGTTATTGCTATTGAAAATTTAAACTACAAACTTTAGCGCACCACTGCTCTTTTGCTGCTATCTCTCTTGTGTTCTATATTTCAAAATGTATAATCAAAAAATAATTTTGGTCACTGAGTTTTTTCGAACCACAAACCCTGGTTACGGCTACCCACTCACAACTATTTTCTTGAGTTTTGTTATTTCTACATGCATAATAATAAAACCCTGGTTATAATTATTGATTTTTATACAACAAACCCTAGGCCGCTCCCACCCCGTCGATACTCTCTATAGTGTTATGCGTTTCAAGATCTATTTTAAAAAAACCCTAATTATTGTCTTTAAATTTTTTTCAGAAGAAACCCTGGCCACCCCCACCTCTCGGTACTCTCTCTCTTGTTTTCAGTATTTGAACATTCACAATACAAAAAATCCAAGTTGTTGTTGTTAAAATTTTCACATCACAAACCTTATGCCATGCACACCCTCTCCGTACTCTCTCTCTTAAGTTTCGTATTTCATTATGCATAAAGCAAAAACCCGAGTTATTGGCTATTGAAAATTTCACGCTACAAACCTTAGCGCACCACTACTCTTTTGCTACTATATCTCTTGTATTCTATGTTTCAAAATGTATAATCCAAAAATAATTTTGGTGACTGAGTTTTTTCAAACCACAAACACTTGGTTACGGCTACCTACTCACAACTATTTTCTTGAGTTTTGTATTTCTACATGTATAATACAAAAATTGTAGTTATTATTATTGATTTTTCACACAACAAATCCTAGGCCGCTCCCACTCCCTCGATACTCTCTATAATGTTATGTGATTCAAGATACATATTTCAAAAAACCCTAATTATTATCATTGAAATTTTTCAGAAGAAATCCTACGCCACCCCCACTCTCTCGGTACTCTCTCTCTCCTGTCTTCAGTATTGGAACATTCACAATACGAAAAGTCTAAGTTATTTACTATTAAAATTTTCACATCACAAAACTTGGGCCATGCACACCGTCTCGCTACTCTCTCTTTTAAATTCGGTTTTCAATATGTATAATGCAAAAAACTCGAGTTATTGCTATTGAAAATTTCAAACTACAAACCTTAGTGCACCACTGCTCTTTTGCAACTCTATCTCTTGTGTCCTATGTTTCAAAATGTATAATCCAAAAATAATTTTGTGACTGAGTTTTTTGAACCACAAACCCTTGGTTACGGCTACCCACTCACAACTATTTTTTTGAGTTTTCTATTTCTACATACATAATACAAAAACTCCGGATATAATTATTGATTTTTCACACAACAAACCCTAGGCCTCTCCCACCCCCTCGATACTCTCTATAGTGTTATGCATTTCAAGATCTATATTTTAAAAAACCATAATTATTATCATTGAAAATTTTCAGAAGAAACCCTAGGCCACCCCCACCCTCTCGGTACTCTGTCTCTCTTGTTTTCTGTATTTGAACATTCACAATACAAAAAATCTAAGTTGTTGTTAAAATTTTCACATCACAAACCTTATGCCATGCACACCCTCTCCGTACTCTCTCTCTTAAGTTTCATATTTCATTATGCATAATGCAAAAAACCCGAGTTATTGCTGTTGAAAATTTCACACTACAAACCTTAGCACACCACTGCTCTTTTGCTACTATATCTCTTGTGTTCTATGTTTCAAAATATATAATCCAAAAATAATTTTTGTGACTGAGTTTTTTCAAACCACAAACCCTTGGTTACGGCTACCCATTGACAACTATTTTCTTGAGTTTTGAATTATACATGCATAATATAAAAACCCTGGTCACAATTATTAATTTTTCATACAACAAACCCTAAGCCACTCCCACCCCGTCGATACTCTCTATAGTGTCACGCATTTCAAGATCTATATTTCAAAAAACCATAATTATTATCATTGAAATTTTTTCAGAAGAAACCCTAGGCCACCCCAGCCTCTCGGTACTCTCTCTCTCTTGTTTTCAGTATTTGAACATTCACAATACAAAAAATCCAAGTTGTTGTTGTAAAAATTTTCACATCACAAATCTTATGCCACGCACACCCTCTCCGTGCTCTCTCTCTTAAGTTTCGTATTTCATTATGCATAATGTAAAAAACCCGAGTTATTGCTATTGAAAATTTCACACTACAAACCTTAGCGCACCACTGCTCTTTTGCTACTATATATCTTGTGTTCTTTATTTCAAAATGTATAATCTAAAAATAATTTTTGTGACGAGTTTTTTCGAACCACTAACCCTTGGTTACGCCTACGCACTCACAACTGTTTTCTTGAATTTTGTATTTCAACATGCATAATACAAAAAATATAGTTATTATTATTGATTTTTCACACAATAAATCCTAGGCCGCTCCCACCCCCTCGATACTCTCTATAATGTTATGTGATTCAAGATACATATTTCAAAAAATCTTAATTATTATCATTGAAATTTTTTTAGAAGAAACCATAGGCCACCCCACTCTCTCGGTACTCTCTTTCTTGTGTTCAGTATTTGAACATTCACAATACAAAAAATCTAAGTTATTGCTATTACAATTTTCACATCACAAACCTTGGGTCATGCACACCGTCTCGCTACTCTCTCTTAAATTTCATATTTCAATATGCATAATGCAAAAAACTCGAGTTATTGCTATTGAAAATTTCAAACTACAAACTTTAGTGCACCACTGCTCTTTTGCAATTCTATCTCTTGTGTTCTATATTTCAAATTGTATAATCAAAAAATAATTTTGGTGACTGAGTTTTTTCGAACCACAAACCCTTGGTTACGGCTACCCACTCACAACTATTTTCTTGAGTTTTGTATTTCTACATGCATAATATAAAAACCCTGGTTATAATTATTAATTTTTCACACAACAAACCCTAGGCCGCTCCCACCCCCTCGATACTCTCTATAGCGTTATGCGTTTCAAGATCTATATTTTAAAAAACCCTAATTATTATCTTTGAAAATTTTTCAGAAGAAACCCTAGGCTACCCCCATCCTCTCGGTACTCTCTCTCTCTTGTCTTCAGTATTTGAACATTCACAATACGGAAAATCCAAGTTGTTGTTGTTATAATTTTCACATCACAAACCTTATGCCATGTACACCCTCTCCGTACTCACTCTCTTAACTTTCGTATTTTATTATGCATAATGCAAAAACCCGAGTTATTGGTATTGAAAATTTCACACTACAAACCTTAACGCACCACTGCTCTTTTGCTACTATATCTCTTGTGTTCTATGTTTCAAAATGTATAATCCAAAAATAATTTTTGTGACTGAGTTTTTTCGAACCACTAACCCTTGGTTACGCCTACCCACTCCCAACTATTTTCTTGAATTTTGTATTTTAACATGCATAATATAAAAACCCTGGTTATAATTATTGATTTTTCACACAACAAACCCTAGGCCGCTCCCACCCCCGTGATACTCTATATAATGTTATGTGATTCAAGATACATATTTCAAAAAACCCTAATTATTATCATTGAAATTTTTTCAGAAGAAACCCTAGGCCACCCCACTCTCTCGGTACTCTCTCTCTTGTGTTCAGTATTTGAACATTCACAATACGAAAAATCTAAGTTATTGCTATTAAAATTTTCACATCACAAACCTTGGGCCATGCACACCGTCTCGCTACTCTCTCTCTTAAATTTCGTATTTCAATATGCATAATGCAAAAAACTCGAGTTATTGCTATTGAAAATTTTAAACTACAAACCTTAGTGCACCACTGCTCTTTTGCAACTCTATCTCTTATGTTCTATGTTTCAAAATGTATAATCAAAAAATAATTTTGGTGACTGAGTTTTTTCGAACCACAAACCCTTGATTACGGGTACCCACTCACAACTATTTTCTTGAGTTTTGTATTTCTACATGCATAATATAAAAACCCTGGTTATAATTATTGATTTTTCATACAACAAACCCTAAGCCGCTCCTACCCCGTTGATACTCTCTATAGTGTCACGTATTTCAAGATCTATATTTCAAAAAACCCTAATTATTATCATTGAAAATTTTTCAAAAGAAACCCTAGGCCACCCCAGCCTCTCGGTACTCTCTCTCTCTTATTTTCAGTATTTGAATATTCACAATACAAAAAATCCAAGTTGTTGTTGTAAAAATTTTCACATCACAAATCCTATGCCATGCACAACCTCTCCGTACTCTCTCTCTCTTAAGTTTCGTATTTCATTATGCATAATACAAAAAACCCAAGTTATTGCTATTGAAAATTTCACACTACAAACCTTAGCGCACCACTACTCTTTTGCTACTATATCTCTTGTGTTCTATGTTTCAAAATGTATAATTCAAAAATAATTTTGGTGAGTGAGTTTTTTCGAACCACAAATCCTTGGTTATGGTTACCCACTCACAACTGTTTTCTTGAATTTTGTATTTCAACTTGCATAATACAAAAGTCATAGTTATTATTATTGATTTTTCATACAACAAATCCTAAGCCACTCCCACCCCCTCGATACTCTCTATAGCGTTATGCGTTTCAAGATCTATATTTTAAAAAACCATAATTATTATCATTGAAAATTTTTCAAAAGAAACCCTACGCCACCCCCACCCGCTAGGTACTCTCTCTCTCTTGTTTTCAGTATTTGAACATTCACAATATAAAAAATCCAAGTTGTTGTTGTTAAAATTTTCACATCACAAACTTTATGCCATGCACACCCTCTCCGTACTCTCTCTCTTAAGTTTCGTATTTCATTATGCATAATGTAAAAAACCCGAGTTATTGCTATTGAAAATTTCACACTACAAACCTTAGCGCGCCACTACTTTTTTGGTACTATATCTCTTGTATTCTATGTTTCAAAATGTATAATCCAAAAATAAATTTGGTGATTGAGTTTTTTCAAACCACAAACCCTTGGTTACGGCTACTTACTCACAACTATTTTCTTGAGTTTTGTATTTCTACATGCATTATACAAAACTCCTAGTTATAATTATTAATTTTTTCACACAACAAACCCTAGGCCGCTCCCACCCCCTCGATACTCTCTATAGTGTTATGCGTTTCAAGATCTATATTTCAAAAAATCCTAATTATTGTCATTGAAAATTTTTTAGAAGAAACCCTAGGCCACCCCCACTCTCTCGGTACTCTCTCTCTCTCTTATCTTCAGTATTTGAACATTCACAATACGAAAAATCCAAATTATTGCTATTAAAATTTTACATCACAAACCTTATGCCATGCACACTTTCTCCATACTCTCTCTCTTAAGTTTTGTATTTCACTATGCAGAATACAAAAAACCCGAGTTTTTGCTATGAAAAATTTCACACTATAAACCTTAGCGCACCACTGCTCTTTTGCTACTATATCTCTTGTGTTCTATGTTTCAAAATGTATAATCCCAAAATAAATTTGGTGACTGAGTTTTTTCAAACCACAAACCCTTGGTTACGACTACCCACTCACAACTATTTTCTTGAGTATTGTATTTCTACATGTATATTACAAAAACCCTGGTTATAATTATTGATTTTTCACACAACAAACCCTAGGCCGCTAGAGACCATTCCTAAAGAATGATACTTTGTGTTGTAAGTCCATCTAGCACAATTATGATAAACTTTCATTTCTTTATCCCTTCGTTTTTTTTAATATGTTTTTTACCAAAATCAGGTATGTATCTAGTAAGCAAATCTAGAAACTCATGTGAAAACTCACCTGCTCTTACCTTTGCTTTAATTATCCATCGTGTATCTTCCCGGATTCCCTTGTGTATAAGCATCCTCAATCTTTCAATCCTGATTTTATAAATTTTTAAAATTGAATTTTTAGGAAGAAAAGTAAATTACTTCTTGAGAGTTAGAAGAATGTCACCCATTTTGAAAAGAACAAGAAAAGAGAATGAGAAAAGTAAAGAAATTTTGGACAGAGATTTCAGTTGTTTGGGAAACTGACAAGTCTGACTTTAATAGCTATAGAGTACCATTATTCGCTACTTAACTAGGAAAAGAAAAAAAAATAAAAGAAAGAAAATCTTCACAACAAATAAAGTCAGAGAAAATAAGTATATATATACAATATTAACCATAACAAAGGTTAGAAAGAAAAAGAATTTCCTCTTGTGAAAATTGATTTTCTAGAAATGGTTTAACTTTATCCATTTACTTTGAATATGTTACCATTTTTAGAATTCTCAATGTCAATCGCCCCATAAGGATGCACTTTTTTTACAACAAAAGGACCACTCCACCTTGATCTCAATTTTTCAGAAAACAAATGCAATCAAGAATTATAAAGCAAAACCTTTTGCCCAACCTCAAATATTTTTCTTGAAATTTTATTATAATGAAAATCTTTGATTCTTACTTTCTAAATTTTAGAATTTTCATATGCATCATTTCTCAAGTCTTGAAGTTTATTGATTTGCAATTTGCATGATTTTGAAGCTTCATCAAGGTTGAATTTAAATATTTTGATTGTCCAATAAGCTTTATGTTCAAGTTCAACAGGTAAATGACAAAGTTTTTCATAAATTATCCTATAAAGAGACATGCCTAATGATATTTTAAAAGCAGTTCTATATGCCCAAAGTGTATCAGTAAGTTTAAGAGACCAATATTTATGGTTTGGGTTAACTGTCTTTTCCAAAATTTATTTTATCTCCCTATTTGTAAGTTCAACTTGTCCATTTGTGTGAGAGTGATAAGGGGTTACAACTTTATGTATGATTCCATATTTCCTCATTAAAGTTTCAAAAATATTTTTACAAAAATATTTTCCCCCCTCACTGATAATAGATCAAGTAATTCCAAATCGACTTAAAATATTTTATTTCAAGAAAATTATCACTATTTTGTGATCATTGTTTCGATATAGAATTACCTCGATCTATTTTGAAACATAATCTATAGCAACCAATATGTAAATAAAACTAAATAATAATAAAAATAGTCCCATAAAATCAATACCCCAATAGTCAAAAATTTCAATCACTAGAATAGGGTGTAGGGCATCATATTTCGCTTTGAAAGGGACCCTAACTTTTGGCAATTTTCATAATTTTTGCAAAAAGTGTAAATGTCTTTGAAAAGACTTAGTCAATAAAATCCACATTGCAAGATTTTTGCAGTAGTTTTCTTTTTTGAAAAATGACCATCACATTCTTTTGAATGACAAAATTTGACAATATTACCTATTTCATTGTCAGGCACACATCTTCGAAAGATTTGATCTGGACAGTATTTGAATAGGTATGGATCATCCCAATAAAAGTTTTTCACCTCAGTCAAAAACTTTTTTTTATCTTGAGAGTTCCAAAACGATGACATCTTTCCTGTCACAAGAAAATTAGCAATGTCAGCAAACCAAGGTAAAATAGAAACACTAAATAGTTGTTCATCAGATAAATTATCATTAATATATGTGGTTTGAAATGACTCATCACAAACAAGTCTCGACAAATGATCAGCCACCATATTCTCTACTCCCTTCTTATCTCGAATCATAATATTAAATTCTTGGACATCTAATCAAACTCGATTTAATATCTTTTTTTGACAAAATATATTTCAAAGTTACATGATCACTGAAAACAACAACTGGTGAGCCAACAAGATAAGATCTAAATTTGTCCAATGAAAAAACTACAGCAAGTAATTCTATTTTAGTTGTTGAATAATTTAATTGAACATTATTTAAAGTTTTACTTGTATAGTAAATAACATATGGTTTCTTATCTTTTCTTTGTCCCAAGACAGCTCCAATAGCATAATCATTAACATCACATATTATTTCAAAAAGTAAAGTACAATCTGGAGGCTGCATGATTGGAACAGATGTAAGCATGCATTTAAGCTTAACAAAAGCATTTTTATAATTTTCAGTCCATTCAAAAATAGTTTCTTTTGTTAGAAGATTACACAAAGGTTTAGATAGTATACTAAAATCTTTGATAATTTTCTACAAAAACTAGGATGTCCTAAAAATAATCTTACCTCTTTCATAGTCTTTGGTGTTAGCAAATTGGTAATTAACTCAATTTTAGATTTGTCAACCTTAATACCTTTTGATGGAATAATGTGTCCAAAAACAATACCAGTTGTTACTATAAAATGACATTTCTCCCAATTGAGCACAAGATTTTTTCTTCACACCTTATCAAAACATTTTCTAAATTAGATAGGCAATCATCAAATGAATTACCAAAGATAGAAAAATCATCCATGAAGACTTCAAGAAAATGTTCAACCATGTCACTAAAAATACTAAGTATACATCGTTGGAATGTAGCTGGTGCATTACATAATCCAAAAGGCATCATTCGATATGCAAAAGTATCAAATGGACATGTAAAAGTTATTTTCTCTTGATCTTCAAGAGTAATTATAATTTGATTATACCCAGAATATCCATCTAAAAAGTAATAAAATTCATGTCCCGCAACTCTTTCTAAAATTTGATCCATGAAATGTAATGGAAAATGATATTTTCTAGTAACTGAGTTGAGTTTCCTATAGTTAATGTACATTCGCCAACCAGTAACAGTGCTAGTTGAAATTAATTCATCATTCTCATTCTTGATTATGGTAACTCCAGATTTCTTAGGTACAACTTGAGTAAGACTTAACCATTTGCTATCAAAAATATGATAAATGATTCTATTATCTAAGAGTTTAATGACTTCATTTCTCACTACTTCTTTCATATTAGGATTTAGCCTTCGTTGCTTTTCTCTAAAAGATTTAGCATTTTTCTCTAGATAGATGTTATGTGTGCAAATTAAAGGATTAATACATTTGATATCAATAATGGTCCATCCTAAAGCATTCTTATGCATTTTTAAAGTTTCGATCAACTTACCATCTTGAGATACATCAAGTCTGGAATAAATTATTACTGGAAAAGTCTCATTATCATCCAAGAAAGAGTATTTCAAATCAACTGACAAAGGTTTCAAATCAACCATAGGAGCTTTAATACTTGATGGAATATATTTTACTATTGATGATGAAAGTTCTTCAAACCTTGGCTTCCAAAAATGATTTTCTTGTACTTGTGAAAATTCAAAGAGAGTATTAGTGTGTGTGCTACAACTTTAAGGTTGCAAACCTAAGTGCAGGTTGTAGTAAGTAATAAATTTCTCGTGAGTCCGAGGTCAATCCATAGGGAAGTTGTTTGAAGAATTCAAGTTTATATTTATAAAAAGATGGAGTTTATGTGAATCAAAAATATATGAACAATTAATGTATGATGTAGCTAAAGAAAAAACCGAAGTAATAAAAGTACTGAGGATTAGGGATCCACTCTTGAGTTTTGGATAGATAAATGGTTATTTATTCTTTTTACCTCTATTAATTGCCACAATTGGAATCCATACATAATGAAGGTTCCAATGGGAAGATATTATCAAGTAACTCATGCAATAAGGTAATCATGATATTGTCTTACTATTGCAAATTATCTCTTAACGCCAACACTTATTTATGGAATCAAGCATTTATATACTCTTTCGTCAACAACAAATCAAGGTTTCACATTAGCAGTCGGTGGGGTAAAACCGTACAATAAGCTAAATGAACCCAAGTATTTGTTGTGCCATTGGAGATACATAAATCAAGAATCACCACAAAAAAAAGTAGGGTTTAGATCAAAAATAATAATAATAATACAACATACTTAAACAATTTCTACCCTTATAACCATTTATCTTCCTCCATCAAGAGATTCACCCTTTTTCCTCAGCAAAATAAAATTTAGAAAGACATAATAAAAGTAACAAAGACTAAAAATATAAGAGAAACTAGAGAATGCATTTCTATTACTACTAGAAAACTTACAATACTAGAAAACATACAAACTAGATAACTTAGCCTAAAGAAACCCTCTACCCCCCTCCTCTTACAAGATGAATACATGGCCTATTTATAGTACTTGGAGTAAGCTAGAGGCCAAACAAATAATGGAGGGGTTAATCAAGTGGTATGCTAGTTGCCAAGAGTTGGTAAGTTGTTACATAAATTTCTCAACCACTGAATTGAATTACATTTTTCGGTCAGATACAGCCAGAGTTTGAAGATACGTAAAGAATAAAAATTGTAGATCTTTCAACGCTGATATATTTTCATATATCTTTTGTCAAATTTGGTGATCGGATGAAGGAGATATGGTCAAATTACCGAGTCATGTCCAAGAGCCGCCCTGTAACATCAGCAGCAACTTGCAGCCTATGGTTTTACCATTTCGACATATTTTCACATCATCTTGTCTTCAGAAAACTTGTTTATTTACTCTTGGGTATAACATATCCGAATTTCAGACCAAAATAAATTTGGGCTCAAGATATATAACCGAATTGGTAAAATAAGTCAATACTGGGCTGAACTCTGATCTGAATTTTGGTGATCCATTTTGTGTAATTACTTGGACGAATTTTCTGCTATCATCAAAACTGAATTGGGCTGAGCCTCCAACATAAAAGTTGTACCTCTATCTCTTGGCTTTCAAATGAAACAAGCTTCAGGTCCATAGAGCTTTTGATCATGAAGTTATGCTCAAATTACAAAAACTGCACAAGTCTGAAAACATGCTTCCATTTATTCCCTAACACAAAACATTAATAAAACAAGAATATTAACAAGAATAAAGCAAGAAAAGTATAAAGGATTTGATATAAAAATATGTCAAAATATGCACTTATCAGTGTGCCTTTTTACAAATACTTTCACTTTTAAAACAAGTCTCCAAAGAATGTGAAGAGTTAGTGGTAGTAAAGTATTCATGAACAAGTTCCTCGATTAAATCCACTTTCTATACTTCAACATCTTTTGTAGGTTGCTTACAAATATTAAACACATTTAGTTCCAAAGTCAAATTTTCAAATGATAACTTCAAAATACTTTTCCTACTATTGATCAAAGTATTTGAAGTTGCAAGAAAAGGACGACCTAAAATGATAGAAATTTGTGTATGTGTTTGTTCAATAAGCTCTATGTTCAAAATCATGAAATCAACTAGAAAGTCAAACTTATCAATTTGTACCAACACATTTTCTACTACTCCCTTTGGAACTTTAATCGAACGATTAGTTAGTTGGAGTACAATAGAAGTTGTTTTAAGTTATCTCAAACCTAATTGTTCATAAATTGAGAAAGGTAGAAGATTTACACTAGCACCAAGATGAAGCAAAGCACGCTCTATTCTAGTGTTTCATATGATATATGAAATGGTTGGACAACCTGGATCTTTGTACTTGGGTGGAGTGAATTATTGATTGATTGAACTAACCCTTTCAATTAAAAATGTCTTCTTTTGTATATGATGTTTTCTTTTAATTGTGCACAAATCTTTCAAAAATTTGGCATAATGTGGAACTTGCTTGATTGCATCCAATAATAGAATGTTAATCTTGACTTGTTTAAAAACTTCAAAGATTTCAGCATTTGAGTTTAATTTATGAGTTGTTTGCAATCTTTGAGGAAAGGGTGCTGGAGGTAAATACTTTTCTTTTTCATCATTTTCACACTTACCTTAATCAAACTTACCTTCATCATCAAGACTATTTTCATTCTTGGGATAAATAGTCTTATCAATAACTTTTTCATTCTGAAGTGTTGTGACTGAATTAGCCTCCTTGAATGAATTTTCGCTTGAAGAAGAAACATAACACTGAATAGAAGGGTTAGGTTGAGGTTGAGGAGGAAATTTAGCTTTTTCATTAGTAAGCAAAGAAGTTGTTAGTGTTAAAAGTGTATTGTTGATCTCATTGATGGCTTGTGAAATCTGATTATTGATGTTTGTTTGTTCATGCATAAATACTTGCAAAGTCTCCTCAAGGGATTTTGTATGTGGAGTTGGATAAGAATAAAAGTTTAGTGGTTTTTGTGAATACAGAGGTTGGGCATGATTATCATCTCGCCAACTAAAATTGGGATGAGTTCTCCATTATGGATTATAAGTTTGAGAATACAGAGAATCGAAAGGGCTTTTGAATGTGTTTGTGAAATTTGTTTGTATTGGAATGTTTGGACATTCACTGGTGGAGTGCTCCAAAAGTTCACAATTGCTACAAACTTCTTCTTCTTGCACGGATTTGATTTCCTTTACTTTTTTAAGTTCCATAGCTTCAACTTGTTAAACTAGCAATCCTAACATTTAGATCATCTTTTTGGCAAATGTAATATTTTCCTTTATTACTATTAGGAAGATTAGATCTAATAAAACCTTCGAAGCAATTAACACTATGCAATAATTGAGAGTTTTCTGCCAAATGATCTAGATATTCTGGAGCTTTATTAGGTTATTTATCAAGAAACTCACTATTATACATTGTTTCAACAAATTATTTTGTCTCATGAGTTAAATCTTCATAAAAAAAACTAATTAAATACTATTTTTCAAAACCATGATGTGGGCATGAATTCAACAAATTTTTAAATCTTTTCCAATATTGAAAGAAAGCTTCATTATAATTTTGAGAAAAAATTTGAATTTGTCTTTTCAAAGCATTAATTTTATGAGTTGGAAAGAAGTTTTTTAAAATTCAGCTTACATTTCTTGCCAAGAGCTAGTTGACCTAGCTTTTAAAGAATTAAGCCAAGTTTTTGCTTTATCTTTTAAAGAAAAAGAAAATAATTTAAGTTTAACAATTTCATTTGTGCAAGTTTGATCATCAAAAGTGGCACATATTTCATTAAATTCTTTCAAATGCAAATAAGGGCTTTCAGAGTCTAAACCATGGAAATTAGGAAGTAAAGGGATCATACTTGGCTTGAATCAAAAGTTATTTTCATTAAGAGAGAAAATGAAACAAGAAGTAGAAGAATTTTGAGGAGGTTGCAAGTAATAATGCATGGTACACACCTATTGATTCTCATTTTCTTCCTGGACACATTCATTTTCAGCTATGATGGAAGTGTGTGGAGATGATTCAAACAAATTACCAAATAAAATTTCAGAATTATTCCTAACTAAACACCGAGAATTATGATTGCCTTTTGGGGCAACAACGCCAAAAACTTGCTACAACTTTAAGGTTGCAAACCTAAGTGCAGATTGTATTAAGTAAAAAATTTCTCATGAACTCGAGGTCGATCCACAAGGAGGTTGCTTGAAGAATTCAGGATTATAATTCCAAAAAAAAAAAGAAATTTATGTGAATTAAAATATATAAAAAATTAATGTATGTTGAAACAAAAAAACCAAAGTAATAAAAGTATTGAGGATTAGGGATCCACTCTTGAGTTTTGGATAGAGAAATGGTTATTTGTTCTTTTTACCTCTATTAATTGCCACAATTGGAATCCATACATAATAAAGGTTCCAATGGGAAGATATTATCAAATAACTCATATAATAAGGTAATCATAATATTGTTTTACTATTTACAAATTATCTCTTAACGCCAACACTTATTTATAGGATTAAGCATTTATTCACACCTTTGTCAACAACAAATCAAGGTTTCACATTAGTAGTCGGTGGAGTAAAATCGTATAATAAGCTAAATAAACCCAAGTATTTGTTGTGTTATTGGAGATACATAAATCAAGAATCACCACAAAATAAGTAGGGTTTAAGTCAAAACTCAAAATAATAATACAACATATTTAAATATTTTCTACCCTTATAACTGTTCCCCTTCCTCCATCAAGAGGCTCACCTTTTTTCCTCAACAAAATAAAATTTAGAAAGACATAATAAAAGTAGGAAAGACTAAAAATAGAAGAGAAATTAGAGAATGCATTTATATTACTATTAGAAAACTTACATTACTAAAAAATATAGATACTAGAAACTTTAGCCTAAAGAAACATTCTATCCCCCCCCTCTCTTACAAACTTAATACATGGCTTATTTATAGTACTTGGAGTATGCTAGAGACTCAAAATTCTCACCTACCGGATTGAATTGTATTTTTAGGTCTGATACAGCCCGATTTTGATGATGAGTACAAAAGTTGTAGATATTTTAGTGCTAATATATTTGCATGTATCATTTGTCAAATTTGGATGTTGGATGAGAGTGATATGGTCAAATTACCGAATTATGTCCAAGAGCTATCCTTTAACAACAATAGCACATTGCATCCTATGTTTGTATCATTTTGACACATTTTCTCACCATCTTATCTTTTGTAAACTTGGTTTTTTTACCTATTATGTATAATATATCCAAATTTCAATCCTAAATCAAATTTGGGCTTAAGAGATATGACCCAATTGATCAAATAAGTCAATATTGGGTTGAACTCTGATTCTAATTTTTGGTGATCCATTTTGTACAACCATTTGGATAAACTTTATACTATAATCAAGACTTAATTGGGCTCAGATTCCAACAGAAAAGTATCTCTTTTAAATAAAATAAGATTCGGGTCTATAGAAATTTTGATCATGAAGTTATGTTCAAAATACAAACACTGCAAAGTCTGGAAATATGCTTCTTTTGATCTTTTTATATTCATTGATTCCCTAACATAAAATATTAATATAGAATAAAAAAAGAAAAATATAAAGAATTTGATACAAAAAATATATCAAAATATGCACCTATCAAGTACCATAAAAAGTCCTTTATAACGTGATTGAATACATTTAGTTGTTTTAAAATACAAATACAGAGCATTCCAATAAGATAAATTACAAAAGAGTAGATAAGGAAACTCTTTACAAAAGAAAAAGATCTCTACAGTTATGCAAGAATATTAGTTAGTAGATTTCTAAGAATATAAGGAACATATTCATTTACAGTGATCTATAGCTCCTATAATCTAAGTTTGACCCAAACTTCTGGGATTTCCAACAACTTTCTACTAATTGACTATATTTTGTGTTCTATGATGTTACTAGGGATGTTAGTTTCAATAGGTTAGTGAGGGAGATTCCAAATCATATTGCGAAAAATCTGAAATTGTATGTGCAAATTTCAATATTTTGACTTCATTAGGTTTTGTTCTATTGCAAATAATTTGATGGAATATGAGATTTTTATAACCAAAGTCAAGCTCATCTTCTCTTACTGTCCCCTCTATCCCCCTAACTTTTTGCTCGAAATAATTTTCTCCTAGATTCCTGAGCTTTTGCTAAGCTTCTTAAAGAAAAATGCTTGAGAGAATAGTAATTCTTATTCACATTCGAACAAAGAGCGGATAAAAAGAACTGGAGAATAAATGGAAGAGGGAATATAATTCTCTTCCTCTAATTAAAAGATACAAAAGGTTAAACTTTCTAAACACAGTCCTTCAATTAGGAAATTGAATAAACTAGGAAAACAAGAGATTAGGAGAAGATGATACTACCCAAATCATTTATTTAAGGAAACTAAATAATAAAATCCCTTCAATGTTGTGTGCTTTAACACAATTATTCTTTGATTTCTACACTCCTCACATTCGAATAAAGAAAATGATTGAGAAAATAGTAATTCTTCTTCACATTGAATAAAAAGAATTAGAGAATAAACGGAGGAGGGAATATAATTCTCTTCCCCTAATTAAAAGATACAAAAGATTAAACTTCCTAAACATAGTCCTTTCAATTAGGAAATTGAATAAACTAGGAAAACAAGAGAATAGGAAAAGATACTAGCCAATCCTTTCTTCAAGGAAACTAAATAATAAAATCCCTTGATTCCTGTGTGCCTTAGCACAATTATTCTTAGATTTGTACACTCCTCCTCAAGTTGGATAGTAGATGTTCATTCCCAACATGAAACTTGAAGGTTTTTAGGGGAGAAAATAAAAACTTCTTATTTAATTTATTCACTAGAACAGGAATACAAGAAATATATGGAGAAGTGAGTTTTAGAATTAATCTCAGCATCCCTTAGAATTAAGAACAACATCCCTTAGAATTAGGAAAAGAAAAAAAAACCTAATTACCTTCCTATAATATGAATATTGCATTCAAATTTTATTGATTATTCTACAAATTAAATTACTAAACTAACCCTAACTTCTTCCACTCTCCCCCTGAAGTTGGTGTGCATAGATGTAATCATGCCCAACTTTTTGATTATATGCTCAAAGTTAAGTCTTACAAGACCTTTTATCAAAATATCAGCTTTTTGTTGATCAAATGGAACAAATATAAGGCAAACAACTCCAGTTTCAATCTTTTCCTATCAGTCTCTCCATGGTCTTATCATGCTCTACTGGATTATGAGCAATATTGATAGCCATAGGACTTCACAAATTTCCTGTGCCATTGCTCTAAATTCTGCCTCATCATTGGTCCAAGCTACCGCACTTTTTCTTACTTCTCTAGGTAACTAGGTTGCCCCAAACAAAGGTGCAATACCCTGAAGTTAATCTTCTATGAGTGTGAGTAACTGATCCTACATTATTATAGACCTCAATACCCCTTTGATATTCTTCTCAAACAATAGTCCTTTTCTAGAAGAACTCTTCAAATATCTCAAAAATACGGTGGACTACTTCAGGGTGCTCTTCACATAGTGAGTACATAAATTGGCTCATCGAGAAAGCAATATCAGGTTGAGTGTGGGACAAATAAATTAACCTTCACACCAACCTCTGATACCTAATTGTATCAATAGGAACTCTCTCTCCTTTATCTCCATACTTCACATTAGGACCCATAGGAGCTTCTAATAGTTTACAACTACTTATACGTGCCTCCTTCAAGAGATTTAACATGTACTTATGCTGGGCTATAAATATTCCTTTCTTAGAATGTGCTACTTCAATACCTAAGAAATATCTTGGAAAACCTAAGTCTTTGATTTCAAACTCTAAAGTAAGACTCTTCTTTAATCTGTTCATCTCCACCACATCATCACCAGTTAGAATGATATCATCCACATAAACTATTGGACTAATACTTTCCCTTCATATGAGAATCTAAATAACATTGTATGATTGGTTTGCTCCAGAAGATAATCCTTTACAAATCAAGTGAATCTCTCAAACTAGGCTATAAAAGATTGCTTCAGTCTATACAAGGACTTCTTTAGCTTACACACTTTAAAGCCAAACTTCCCTTTAAAACTAGAAGGAATGTCTATATACATATCTTCTTCAAAATCACCATTGAGGAAGGCATTCTTAACATCTTGCTGTTGCAACAGCTAATCCAGGTTTCTTGTAATTGACAATAAAACTCAGACTGTATTTAGCTTACAAAGATCTCAGAATAATAATACCATACACCTAAGTAAACCCTTTAGCCACCAAACCAGCCTTATACCTCTCTAAAAAACCATCTAAGTTGTATTTAATAGTAGCAGCTAACAATAGTCTTCTCTTCAGGCAAAGTAACTATATCTGCCATTCCAAATTTTATTCTTCACACAGGCTCTCATCTCCTCAAGCACGGTTCCTTCTACTTTAGAACTTCCTCCTATACAATTTTGGGAATTTCTACATTAGACACTTATGAGCTAAACATAACAAGAGATGGAGACAAACAACTATAGGATACAAGCCTAGACAAAGGATGCTTGGTGCAGGACCTATTACCCTTTTGATATACAATTGGAATATCAAAGTTAACGAGAGATTTAGACTCGGAAGGAATTTTACATGTCATAATTTTTTATTATTGATTTATTCCTAATTTAGAATTTTGGGCTTATTGCACAGTTTATATCTCTCTTCCTTGAATATGGTTCTTTCTCGAGTAGATAATTCTTTTCCATGTTTTTTCTATTATTAGTTTCCTTAGAATAATTATCATTAGGTATGGCATCTCAGTTGGCAACCTAATACTTCCTGTATCTGAAAACTCAATCCCTATAGTTATAGAAGGATCAATATTTTGTTCTGAGTTTGGAATATCTTGTGTTCCACTACCCGGTCCTAAACTTGGTAATGGAAGAGATTCTACATGTATATGAGTATTAATATCACTCGGTGTAATAGGTTGGAAAAGACCAGTAGAATATGTTGGAAACGACCAGTGTCATATAGTATAACATCAAGACCATTAAAGAACCTTCATAATTATACTCTCCTTGAAGATGAGTGTTATCAAAGTATAACCTATTTTCATAGAAAGTGACTCCACAGTTACAAAAATTTCTTTGAAATTAGATCAGAACACTTATATCCTTTATAAGTTGGAGAGTATCCCACAAAAACACATTTAGTCGTTCTAGGATTGAATTTTCCTAGTTATGACTATGATTGTGCCCAAATGCTATGCCCCTGAAAACCATTAGAGGAAAATAAGTTGATATTTATGCGTTAGGAAAAAGAGTTTTGAAAACTTGGAAGGGAGTTTTGAACTTTAGAATTTTAGATGTCTTTCTATTGATTAGATATGCAGCTGTTAAAATTGTCTCACCCCATAGATACTTAGGAACTTTTGTTGGAAAAAGTAATGAACGAGCCACATCAAAAGATGTTTATTTTTTCTTTTTGCAATTCCATTTTGCTAAGGTGTGTCATTGCAAGAACTTTGATGAAATGTACGATTTTCAACAAAATATTTTCTAAGACTGTTTTGAAGTATTTCCTTCCATTGTCATTCCTAAAAACTTGAATCTTTGTTTGAAATTGATTTGAATCTTCTTGTGGAAACCCTTAAAAACTTGTTCAATTTTAGATTTTTCTCTTAAGAGATTTACCCAACACAATCTTGTGTGATCATCAATTAATATAATGAACAATCTTTTATGGCAAATAGTGCGTATTTTGGTTAGACCCCCTATATCACTATGTATGATCGAGAAATGTTTTAATGGCTTGTATGGTTGTAAATGAAATGAAGCACGGTGATGTTTTCCTAATTCACAAATCTCATACTGAAATAAAGATGGATATTTATTAATGAATAACTTAGAAAATAGAAATCTCAAATACCAAAATTAGGATGACCTAATCTAAGATTCCATAGCATAATTTCATTATTATTGGAAACTGAAATAGATTCAAAACATGTACTTTGAGTTTGACTACCCGATTAAGATCTATCTTCAAAAAAATATTCCTCCACTCTATCTAGCACTGCCAATCATCTTCCTCGAGTCTAAATTCTGAAATTCATGATGGGGTGAAAAGAAATTAGCTTGACATTTTTGTTCTTGAGTTCTGATAACAAATTACAGGATAGAAGAGTAAGAGATGGTGAAATGATGATGGACTCTTTTCTTGCAATGGTTGAAAGAGAGTCATCTACAACTTTAATTTTTTTAACTTCCTACACATGGACTATAGGATGAAAAATATGTTGATGAACCTATCGTATGATTAATTACTCTTGAATCTATGATCCATGGATAAGTGGAGTTAATACCTACAAGAGTTGTTGAAAGATAACTACCTTTCTAGGTTAGAGAACACGAAGAAGATGACTTGGAAAACTCAAGGTGCTTGTACAGTTAATCTATTTATTCCTTAGTAAATGGAAAAGAGTCTATACGTAGATTATTACCTTTATCAGTAACTCCAACCTGAAATGCTCGACCTTCATTATTCTATTTCTTCTTCAGATTGGGGGCTTTGTATTTTCCAGCCTATTCCCTGACATGGACATCTATAGTGGTTGTACTAAGGTTTATCAATCTTCTTGCCATCTTTTCTTTCTATCTGAATTCTCTTATTCTTGATTTATCTTACGCATGGGCTCGTTCAACATGACAAGTCTTCGGTCTTCTTCTCATCGAATCTTATAGAAAACTTCCCTAATTGATGGAAGTAGTTTACGACTTAGTATTTATCCTCTCACCTCCTCTAGGTCTTTGTAGAGCCCAGCTAAGAAAACATAAACTTGTCACTCTCTTCTCATTTCTAATATCGAACATTGTTCGTGGGATGATCCCAGACATCTTCTTAGCAAATATCTAGTTCATGCCACAACACCATCATCCAATTATAGTAGGTGGTGACATCTTGATCTCCTTATCTAAACTGCCACAATTTTTCTTCAATTCAAAAATATGAGTGGAGTTCTCACGATTAGAGTATGTATCATGAACTGCCTCCCACATATCTTTAACAGTTGGTGAATACATGAATAGTTTCCCAATTACAGGCTCCATGGAATTAATCAACCATACAAGTATTAGGAATTCTCAAATTTCTATGACTGCAGAGTTGGATCTTTAATCACGAGTTTTTTAATCTTTCCCGTAAAGATAGCCTAGCCTTCATTTGCCATCAAAAATTACCTTTATGCCCACTCAGAATATTTTTTTCCATTTAATCTGTAAATGGTAACAAGAACTGTACACTTCTGCACACAAGAGCCCAACCCACAGTGATCGTTCGAGACACCTCAATCGCAGGGTTCCACTGGCAGAATAGTGATTGCTCTATATTAAAATGCATCTGTAGGTTTTTACCAAAATTCGAATCCCCACTCTAGCGATGGAAGTAAGTACAAATCAATTATTTCATTAATTGAGCTACGTCGGGCCGATACAATTTGAATTTTTTCCATATGACGGGGATTGGTGAAAGATCTGAATTATATACAGTTGGCCTATTAATCAAATCAGCCCAAATTGAGCTTTATTGAAGTCAACCTAGTCAACGGCTCACATAGCATCGCACAACTACGCCTTATAAACCCTATCAGAGCGTGCAGCCTAGGGTTTCTGCGACTCTTCCCTTTCTTAATATTTCCGATTCTCTCAGGCGATCGGCCGAAGCTTGCTTTCACTCAGTGACAATGGTGAAGGGTCGCCAGGGAGAGCGCGTCAGGTTAGCACTCTATTTCGTCTCTCAGTTCCACGCATTTGTGGTTAATGTCGTGTGAAAAAACAACCCTTTTTTCATTTGATTTTGATAAATTTTTCTTTTTTTTTTCTTTTGGATCATTTGAGTGCAGACTCTACGTTCGTGGAACTATACTCGGGTACAAAAGGTAAAAAGAGGGTTTATTTTGTGGTTGGTTAATGTGTAAAACGAAAAAAGAAATTAAATGATATATTATGTAAATGATGGTGATAATGGTGATGGGTCGAAGTCGAATCAGTACCCGAACACGTCATTGATACAGATAGAGGGAGTGAACACTCAAGAGGAATTAGCTTGGTACCTTGGCAAGCGCATGGCTTACATTTACAAGGCCAGGGTTAAGAAGAATGGCTCTCACTACCGTTGCATTTGGGGAAAGGTCACGCGCCCACATGGAAACAGTGGCATCGTTCGTTCAAAGTTCAAGTCCAATCTTCCCCCAAATCCATGGTATTATTCTCTCTCACTGAAATTTTTTGAATTATTTTAATACTCATAAACTTGTTTTATGGATGATGTGTGAAATGTTTGACTACGAAACAGGGAGCTAGAGTGAGGGTCTTCATATATCCGAGCAACATTTGAGGTGTGAACTCAAGCTTTGCATTAAATAGCTACTGGTCAATGTCTTGTGTGATCAGATGCTTAAAATCTTTGAAAACAAATGTTTTAGATGTGGGTGATTCAAATCAGTTTCTTAAGCTGTTAGATTTGTCATACCGTAAACTATGATTTTGACTGAAGTGTTATAAGCCCATTCTATTTGTTGTCGTTTCACACAGCCGTACTGTTGAAGAACAAAATGGTATGCGTCACTTTGACTATAGAAGAAAAAAAATTGTTGAAGCAGCTTCATGTTGTGTTTTTGAGATTTGTTCCCTTGGATGATGTGCTGCAAAAACTTTTACAAGCATCATTAATCCTACCCCTCAACTTGTCTAACACAAAAACTGAAAGTTATCCAGTCCTTTTCCTTACCTCTCTCATTGGCTTAAAAGTGAATGGAGCCTTAAATAAAAATGACTATTTTAAATTTCCAGACTACTTGCTTTGGAAATGAGATTAAAGGGTTGAAATGGTACTGTTTGACCCACTTTTGCTTTCTTTAACTTGTAAGATGTTTGGACTCTATGGGAGAATTTTTGCTAATTTTATCTTACAGCCTAAGTACATATTGAATTCGAGCCTGGAACATCACTTTTTTCTCCTCATCGTCATTTAAAGTTCTAGGTTTAACTTAAAATAAATTGGGGACCTGTTTTGTGCACCTAAAGATTATCGGGTTATGATTATTAAAATTGATTATGGATAGCAGACCAAAAAAATTGAGTGCCTTTCAATTATTATCCTCTTTATGAGTTTTGGTGGGGTTATATGTTGTGTTACAGTAGCTATTCTTGAATAGAAACTATTGTACTTTAACGTACCCACAGAGAAATTGGTGGTTAGAAGCCTAGAATTCTGTAAAGGTTTACATGTAAAAACAATTTAAAATATATGAAGAAACACCGAATGTCACTCAGATATTGCAATAATATATTAAGTTCATCAAGCATGATATTGTCGCCAATGTTACCGGAAATGTTTGGCTTTGGTTGAAGTTGATGGCCTTCGTCTGAAAGACTGTTGAGCTTGTTGAGTGTTTCAATTTTGAAACCCATTGTTAAGAAGCAGTGTGGTAAAATGGGTTTTCATTAGACTTTTTCATGAGGATAGGGTAGGAATAATGTAGTTTATTAGAAATATAAGTGGAAAGAAAAAAAATTAGTATTTCTAAGATCCACTAATAAATAAGCACCTCCCAACTTATGCATTATGGGCCAAGTAATCTAAAAATCATATCATTCACTATATGCGCAATCTGTACCAAAACATGTACTGGTATGTTCTATTAATAGTCCATGATGTGCTGTGAATAATCCATACCAAAAACTACTGAGGTTTAACTAGATAATTTCACGTGGTTTTCTTGCTTCTGTTAGCATTTATCTTCCTATAGTTCTTCCACTTTTGAAACTTTTGATTGATTGGCCTCTTGTAAATTTTTGTTTAGGGAGCATTGGGTGAAGCCAAGATGTCAAGATCTTAAGCGGTGTTTGAATTGGGCAAAGTTTTGTACTTTAAATTCATATTAGCCCTTTTTTTATATACCTTTTTCTTTTCCAAAATGGCTTTCCAGTAAAGAAGCTTATGAGCTTGCATTTTTGTTTTAGTTTCCCAATCTGTTTTTCTGGCTCACATTTTTCTGTGGCATTTAAATAAGTTGCTGCTCTTGTTATTTAACCAAAATCTGGATGGAAAGAGAAGGTTATTTTGACTAAAAAATGTGATTTGCTGCTAGCAAATGATATTTGAATAATTTTGTTTCTGAGACAGGGAACTAGAGTGTGAGTGTTCATGTAACCAAGCAATATCATGAACTCAAATTGTACCAAAAATTCTCTACACAATCTGATGTGCAAATGCATGGATTATCATGACTCAAGATAAAAATGAGTAGTTGATTGTGTTTAGAAGCAACTTGTCCAGAACCACAATCCTACTTAAAGCTAGGTTGTAGTTGAGTGAACTTTAATTCTATTATATTTTTATTAGTAAAACCATGAGTCCAGTTATATTGCAATGCCTGACATATAAAACAACAAAAAACTTGTTGCTTATTTTGGGTCAAATATGGTTGTTTTATTTAGACTATGTAATCCAGTTCCAGAATTTAATAGTTCTCGATCCCCTGTAATCCCTTTACCTTCATGATCTTCAACAAATAGAGATTTTGGGGTACTAATATTTTGTTTTTAGATTTATAACTTGTGGTCTAGTTGATATTAGATGGGTGAAATTGTACTATGATTTTGGCCCACTTTCACTCTCTCTTTCAATTTGTAGGTGTTTATTTGGTGTAATGCATATTAATTTGGTTGCTCTTAGAATTTTTATCAAGCGGCATGCTTAAGTATATTGAATGCCATTTACATCCATATTTCCTCGCTTGTCTTACTCTGTCAAATCTAAGGCTCAATTTAGAATGAGATTTAGGACTATGAATTTCACATGCTTTTTCTTGTTTTATTTGTGTTGGTATTTTGCTAAATCTGTTGTTGCCTTTTGCAGTGATTGTGCTCTTACGTATTCTCCTTTGGAGACGTCAAGGTCAAGGCAAGTTTTGTTGGGTTCGCTATAATCGCATAGGTATACGTAGCGGAAAATTAAAATTTTTATCAAACATAAATTTAACCCATTTGATTCGAAAGCGATTTTAATGATTGCGCTTATTCAAGTGAATATATAAATAAATATAAAATCGGATTATACATTTCGTGCACTCCGGTTGTTTTAGGGAATAAAGCAATCAATTGCTTATCCTGAACTATCAGAACTCGCAGGGATCCAAGTGTCTCTCCTCTATCAGGTCCACGATACGGAAAGCAACACCAATCAAAAGGATTCGCTAGTATCCTTTTAATTGTTTACTAATCTAGAACCGGAGTATATTTTCAAAAACAATAAATATTGATTTTTTAAGTTCTTGAAACAATAATACGAAAAAAATAACAAGAAATTGATTTATTTTTTTCTTTTCTTGAAGAGTAAAAATAGAAGATTTTAAATAAAATATTTTTGCTTAAATTTTTTGAATTGAATTATGTAATTTTCATCCCTCATATATATATAGGGTTGAAAATTTTAATCATTTTTCAACTCTTGGAAAGTTTTTTTATTTTGAACTATTTCAAAACCTTATCTTGGAAGGATTTCAAATTTTTCAAAAATTCTTCTTTTTTCACTCTTCTATTGTATGTGGATTAATTTGAGACTACATTAATCATCAAAATTGTCTACATACATTGTTGATATTAATTGAACTCTTTAAATAATATCAAGATAGATATATATCATATATATATACTATAATTATATTTATACATAAATTAAATCTTAGTGGCTTATTTTATCCTATAAAATTGGTCACTATATTTATTTATCTATAAATATGTTAATTAAATAAATTATATTTATTTAATTTATCTTTTTCATACTTTAGTGGGCTTTTTAAGTGATTCACATTTATTTTGGGCTTAGACTCAAAAATCCCCAAATCAATTCAATTGATTCAATTTCAATTTAATCAATTCAATTGATTAATTTAATTTACTCCAATTGGGCTTCCTAATCAAATTAGCTCCAATTAAATAATCCAATTACTTAATTGAATAATTTAATTTAATTATTAAATGAAATAGAACCCTTAATTAGTTACTTGATTAGTATTAATTAATTAATTTCCAATCATTGGATAAAATCTAAAATTAAAAATGTTACTTTTCATAAAGATGTGTGATCTACTTAGGTTCACTACTAAACTAGTAGTGGGTTTGCAATATTTGCAATTTATGAATAACAATTATTTTAATTAATTAATCTAATTAATTAATCCGCTTGGAATCAACTCCTTAATTCCAAAAACTTCACTATCCATGAAAACATCTAGCAAGTAATCATGGCAAACTAGTCTTAGGTGAAATAGCGAGTAAACCTATTTCAGTTGTGAGTACCATACACGTATGGTCCTTTCGACAGCTAATCTCCTGATTGAATATAAGACATGGATTATAAGTCGAAACCCTAAATGATTCAATTGTTGTGATCACATTTCAAGTTTCAATGATTCTTGATAAATTACAATTCATTCTGCCTTGGCCAAAATCTTTGAATCATGAACTATGAAAACACATGAGATTTTCTTGTTTAAAAAGACAAGTGTCGAATTCTATGTTGGCCACTGACAAACCTCCATGCACACCAGTGCAACACCCAACATACCCTCTTTGTGATTGTCAAGCAATCAGAAGATATATCAAAGTGATGCAGGATGCACACAAGGCTACCATCATGCCTCAAGTCTGAGGACTAGTCGTGTACTATCGCAACACAGAAATTCTTATTTCGACGGGCAAAGCCTTCAACTAAGAATTTTTTGCGGGCCATATTCGGTGTACTTGTTCCCTAATAAGCACCCACATATATGCACTTACGTCTCTACGCTAATGCCAATGGAATGTGACATTCTCGTTTCACGAGCATGCATTATATATACGAGTCTTACTTAGTTATTTGATGTCCCATCTCAAAAAACTCTCGACTCGGAACTTATTTAAGACCAAAGCCTTAGAGGCATGTTCCATGATCGCCATCATATGCACGATCATGCCCCGTAGCTAAATTTGATCTAAGGACTTTATCTAATGTGCAGAAATAAAAAATGCAAAACATAAGATAAAGTAAATGTCTTTTAATTAATATGATTTCCAATAAGATTGTCTTTACAAAAGCAAAAGAGTATAATACACCCAATCTAATTGGGGCGTTGGGCATCCTACTCTAACAATCTCCCACTTGCCCTAGCTCCAATTGCCCATGTATCTAAGGCCCATCTTCTCAAGATGTCCGTCGAATATCTTCTGTGCTAAGGGCTTAGTAAGTAGGTCTGCTACATTTTCTGCTGAGGCAACTCAATCCACAATGACGTCGCCTCTACCAATGATCTCTCTGATCAAGTGATATCGTCTCATTATGTGCTTGGATCTTTGATGAGATCTTGGCTCTTTTGCTTGCGCAATAGCTCCATTATTATCATAGTAACTCATAACTGGATCAATAATAGATGGAATTACATCCAACCCTTGGATGAAATTTTTAATCTAAATAGCTTCTTTTGCTATGATGCAGCAATATATTCAGCTTCGGTGGTAGAGTCTACAGTCGTCTCTTGCTTGGAACTCTTTTAACTGACCGCACCACCATTCAAGGTGAATATGTATCCGGACATGGACTTTGAGTCATCTATATCGGACTAGAAACTAGAGTCTGTATATACCTCTAGTTTTAGTTCTTCATTGCCGTATATCAGAAAGATATCCTTAGTCCTTCTCAAGTACTTGAGGATCATGTTAACGACTTTTCAGTGTTCTTCTCCTGGATTGGACTGATATCTGCTCGTGACACTCAGAGCATGTGCTATATCAAGCCTTGTACATAACATTGCATGCATTATGCTCCCTATTGCAGAAACATAAGGTATGCGAGCCATCCTTTCTCTCTCTTTAGGTGTCTTAGGAGACATAACTTTAGAGAATAAAACCCCATGACTCATAGGCAGAAATCTTCTCTTGGATTCCTCCATGCTAAACCTTTTTAGCACTTTGTCTATGTATATGGATTGGGATAGTCCGATCATCCTTCTGGATCTATCTCTATAGATCTTTATCCCTAGGATAAAAGATGCATCTCCCAAGTCCTTCATGGAAAACTGATTAGATAACCAAGTCCTCATTAACTGCAACATCCCTACATCATTCTAATGAGTAGGATGTCATCAACATAGAGCACAACAAATGTAACTGCACTCCCACTAACCTTCTTGTAGACACATGGTTCATTCGGGTTCTTATGAAAGTCAAACATTTTGATCGTTTCATCAAACCGGATGTTCCAACTCCGCGAAGCTTGTTTGAGTCCATAAATGAATCTCTGGAGCTTGCAAACCTTTTACTCGCTCCCGCTGGATATGAAACTTTCTGGCTGCTTCATATAGATCTCTTCCTTAATGGTTCCATTAAGGAAAGTGGTCTTCACATCCATTTGTCATATCTCATGGTCATAATATGCAGATATGGCTAACATTATCCGTATGGATTTAAGCATCGCTACTGGTCAAAAAATTTCCTCATAATCAATTCATTGCTTTTGAGTATAACCTTTTGCTATCAATCGTGCCTTATAGGTTGCTACCTCTCCATCTACTCCAAGCTCCCGCTTGTAGACCCATTTGTAGCCAATGGGAACAATTTCCTGTGGTGGGTCCACCAAAGTTCATACTTTGTTGGAGTATATAGAGTCCATTTCAGACTGCATAGCTTCTTGCCACTTCTTTGAGTCGATGTCAGACATCGCCTCTCCATAGCTTCTTGGATCATTATCCAAGGGGAGTCCATCTTCTTTGTTCTCTATCAACAAGTTGTACCTCTTAGGTACCCTTGAGACCCTTTCGGATCTTCGAAGAGATTGTGCCTTAGAAGGTCTAGCATCAGCTGGTGTACCATTTACTGCGTCAGTTGGGGTGTTCTGTGGTTCTTGAACCTCTTCAAGTTCTACGATATTGTCACTTCCATTTGAAAGAAATTATTATTCAAGGAAGGTAGCATTCCTTGAAACAAACACCCTTTGTTCCGTGGCATCATAGAAATAGTATCTAATAGACTCCTTTGGATACCCCACAAACTTGCATAAGCTGGATCTCATATCCAACTTATCTCCCACTAGCTGCTTCACATAAGCAGCACACCTCCATACCTTAAGGTATTTATAGGAAGGTGTCTTTCTATACCACATCTCATATGGTATTTTGGGAACGGCTTTAGATGGCACCCTGTTTAATAGGTATGCCGCCGTTTCTAAGGCATAGCCCCAGAATGAAAGAGGTAATGAAGTGAAGCTCATCATAGATCGAACCATGTCCAATAAGGTTCGATTCCTGCGTTTCGCAACTCCGTTCAGTTGGGGAGTAGCAGGAGGAGTCTACTGTGAGAGAATCCCATTCTCTTTTAGATAATCTAAAAATTCTGTGCTTAAGTATTCACCTCCTCGATCAGATCGAAGAGTTTTTATACTTAATCCAGTTTGTTTCTCTACTTCAATTCTGAATTCTTTGAACTTTTCAAATACTTCAAACTTGTACCTTAAAAGGTACACATAACCATACCTAGAGAAGTCATCGGTAAAGGTTAAGAAGTAGTTATAGTTCCCACGGGCACTAATATTTAGTGGCCCACATACATCTGTATGGATCAAATCCAATAGATGCTTGGCTCGCTCCACTTGTCCAACAAATGGAGATTTGGTCATTTTTCCTTTGAGGCAGGATTCACAAGTTGGTAGTTCTTGCTCTCTTGTTAGATCAAACAATTGTGCCAATTTGTTAATCATTTTCTTAGAAATATGTCCTAATCTTGCGTGCCACAGGTTCATTGAACTATGATTATCTAATTTTCTTTTATGTTGTTGAATTGTGAAAATGGAGTTATGGAGAGTAATAGTATATAAACAATTCGTTAAAAAACCAGAATATATAAAATCAGAACGTTTGAAAATGGAACAATTTCCATTCTCAATGGTAAATCTGAAACCTTCTCTATCCAAAACTGGAATAGAGATAATGTTCTTAATAATATCCGGAACAAAAAGACAATTATTTAAAACTATTACATAACCATTCTCTAAAGGCAGATTAACGGTCCCTATAGCTAATGCAGCAACTCTTGCTCCATTTTCCATCCTAAGGACCGTCTCTCCTCCATCCAGCTTCCTACTTCTTGCCATCATCTGCAAATCATTGCAAATATGTGAGTCACAACCGGTATCTAATACCCAAGAAATATTGTTAACCGACAAGTTAATTTCAACAAAATATATACCTAAACTCTTCAGGCTTGCAAGATACTCCTTGCAATTCCTCTTTCAGTGCCCTGGTTTGCCGCAGTAATGGCACTTGTCATTGGCTTGAGAAAAAACCTTTTTGACACCGCCCTTATCTTTCAGCTTATTGGGTTTAGAGGAACCCTTTCCTTTCTTCTTTCCTTTCTTGGGCTTTTTAGCCTTTGATCTGGAAGAAGATTCAACAAGCAGAACCGGCTTGTCCTTTTTCATGGTGGACTCAGCCGTCTTTAACATGTTCACAAGCTCAGCGAGACTAGTCTCCATGTTGTGCATGTTAAAGTCGACAACAAAGGTGTCAAATGATGGAGGCAGAGACTACAGCAGAAGGTCCGTATAGAGTTCGTTCTCCATAACGACTCCAAGGGACGCCAGCCTTTCAATAAGGGCTATCATCTTCAATCCATGATCATGGACTGAAGAGCCCTCAGTCATACGACATCTGAAAAGCTCTTTTGAAATCTGATATCTCGTCTGCCGAGTTCTTTCACCATACAACTCTTGTAGGTGATAAGGATCCCATAGGCAGTATCTTGATCCTCATTCTGCCTCTGCAGCTCATTTGACATCGATGCCAGCATGTAGCATCGAGCTTGCAGATTGTCATCAACATGACGTAAATAACCTGCATAATCCTCTGAAGTAATATCCTTCGGTGGTATCAAAGGAGGCGTAGTGTCGAGGACATATGCCCTCTTCTCTAACTGAAGAACTATCTTCAGGTTTCTTAGCCAATCGACAAAATTAGGTCCAGTTAATTTGTTTTGTTCAAGAATTGTTGCAAGTGGATTCTTTGCCATTTTAGTAGAATAATCTACAAAATATGCACGAAGCAGAAAATGAGTAAACTATGGAAAAAACATATTCATTTAATATAAGGTTTTTAATACTAAATGTCTCCCACTATTTTCTTCGAATTCCATTACCCTTAATGGAATTTCGGGAAATCAAATTTCCTAGTGAGCTTGAGGTCTAATGGAAATATTTCACATCCCAATTTTATGAGCCCATGAAATATTTTTATCGGTAGTTAACTCTTTGACGATTGTATCACTATACAACCCTCAAGTTTGTTTTGCCTCACCTCTTCTCATATACCCCAATTTTATGAGCCCATATGGTATTAAGTGTCAAATAATACCCATCAAACTTTCGTGTAGATAGAGCATCAAGATGTCCCACGACTCATGGTCAACATAATGACGATTCCATCCCATGAGCATCTCTATGCTTGGTAGAGATCACAACTTTCCAACATAAGACCACTCCACGACTCATGGTCAGTGATCAAGTGCGGTAGCGGTCGTCATGTCTCTATCTTTGATGGTACGCATGGAACGATAGATTCTACCTAACTTGTCCATTTTTGTTTGAAATCGAATTTTCAAAAAATTCTTTTACTTAATTTTAATAAATTAAGTGGGGTTTAATTTTATCCAAAACCTCATCATAATTTAAATTATGTTGGTTATTTAATGCATGACATCATAATATCATTCCACAAGCATAAAAGCATTAAATAAAGTCCTAAGCATGCATCTAATACATAATTAAATAAATGGATGATCATGAATCAGTCCTATGCTTTCCATTTGAGTCAAAAATGGACCTAAGGTCAGTCTAAGGGTAATAAAATGAAATAGAACTTATTCTATTACATAATTGTATCCCATACAATCATAGGTCTTCTTTTTTATTCTCCTTCGTCTTCTAAAGAAAAAGAAAAACCTTACCATCTATTCTACTCTCTTTACAGAAAATAAAATAATTTACATAAATAAAATAAGAGGATCGCAGGCCCCATTTTAAAACTCAAAAATATTAAATAAAACCAATCATATTGGTCCAACGGCTCATGATCATCCCATACATGCTCATAATTAACATCATATGTAATTATCAAAATATGTAAATTTACCAAATTGTTAAACGTAATTTTTCTTTTAACTTGGTATAATTTTTAATTGCTTGAAAAATAATTTTTCAGAAATAATTAAAATTAACATTTAATTTTAATATTTCAGAAAATAAAAAATATTAAAAAAAAAGGACCCGAAACGACACGACGAGCAGCATCGCTGCGCCCAGCGCTGGGAGATGGGCCCAGCCCAGCATCGAGCGCCCATGGGCGCGTCGGCACCCGCTGTCGGGTGCCTGCCCGCGCAGCCGTCGGGTGTCTGACACCCGAAGCAGGTGAATTTTTTTTTTTTCATATTTAAACAATTTAAATAAGTAATTAAAATTATTCTAATTAAAAATTTCTAAAATATGCAAAATCAAATTTTACATAATTAACATGAATTTAAACAATTTAAAAATATGTATTCATAAATTCGAAATTCACTAAATAAGTGAAACCGTGGCTCTGATACCACTGTTGGGTTCGCTATAATCGCAGGGGTATACGCAGTAGAAAATAAAAATTTTATTAAACATAAATTTAACCCCTTTGATTCGAAAATGATTTTAACGATCGCGCTTATTCAAGTGAATATATAAATAAATATAAAATCGGATTATACCTTTCATGCACTCCGGTTGTTTTAGGAAATGAAGCAATCAATTGCTTATCCTAGATTATCAGAACTCGTAGGGATTCAAATGTCTCCCCTCTATCAGGTTCACGATACGGAAAGCAACACCAATCAAAAGGATTCGCTAGTATCCTTTTAATTGTTTACTAATCTACAATCGGAGTATATTTTCAAAAACAATAAAGATTGATTCTTTAAGTTCTTGAAACAATAATACGAAGAAAATAACAAGAAACTGATTTTCTTTTTCTTTCTTTTCTTTTCTTGAAGAGTAAAAATAGAAGATTTTAAACAAAATATTTTTGCTCAAAAATTTTGAATTGAATTATGTAATTTTCATCCCTCATATATATATAGGGCTAAAATTTTTAATCATTTTCCAACTCTTGGAAAGTTTTTCTATTTTGAACTATTTCAAAATCTTATCTTGGAAGGATTCCAAATCTTTCAATAATTTTTTTTTTTTCACTCTTCTATTGTATGTGGACTAATTTGAGACTACATTAATCATCAAAATTGTCTACATACATTGTTGATATTAATTTGAACTCTTCAAATAATATCAAGATAGATATACATCATATATATATACTATAATTATATTTATACATAAATTAAATCTTAGTGGCCTATTTTATCCTATAAAATTGGTCACTATATTTATTTATCTATAAATATGTTAATTAAATAAATTATATTTATTTAATTTATTCTCTTCATACTTTAGTGGGCTTCTTAAGTGATCTATATTTATTTTGGGTTTAGACACAAAAATCCCCAAATCAATTCAATTAATTCAATCCCAATTTAATCAATTCAATTGATTAATTTAATTTACTCCAATTGGGCTTCCTAATCAAATTAGCTTCAATTAAATAATCCAATTACTTAATTGAATAATTTAATTTAACTATTAAATTAAATAGAACCCTTAATTAATTAATTGATCAGTATTAATTAATTAATTTCCAACCATTGGATAAAATCTAAAATTAAAAATATTACTTTCCATAAAGATGTGTGACCCTCTTAGGTTCACTACTAAACTAGTAGTGGGTTTGCAATATTTGCAACTTATGAATAACAATTATTTTAATTAATTAATCCAATTAATTAATCTGCTTGGAATCAACTCCTTAATTCCAAAAATCTCACTATCCATGAAAACACCTAGCAAGTAATCATGGCAAACTAGTCTTAGGTGAAATAGCGAGTAAACCTATTTCAGTTGCGAGTACCATACACGTACGGTCCTTTCGACAGCTAATCTCCTGATTGAATCTAAGGCATGGATTATAAGTCGAAACCCTAAATGATTCAATTGTTGTGATCACATTTCAAGTTTCAATGATTCTTGATAAATCACAATTCATTCTGCCTTGGCCAAGGTCTTTGAATCACGAACTATGAAAACACATGAGATTTTCTTGTTTAAAAAGACAAGTGTCGAATTTTATGTTGGCCACTGACAAACCTCCATGCACACCAGTGCAACACCCAACATACCCCCTTTGTGATTGTCAAGCAATCAGAAGATATATCAAAGTGCTGCAGGATGCACACAAGGCTACCATCGTGCCTCAAGTCTGAGGACTAGTCATGTACTATCGCAACACAGAAATTCTTATTTCGACGGGCAAAGCCTCCAACTAAGAATTTTTTGCGGGCCATATTCGGTGTACTTGTTCCCTAACAAGCACCCACATATATGCACTTACGTCTCTACGCTAATGCTAATGGAATGTGATATTCTCGTCTCACGAGCATGCATTATATGTACGAGTCTTACTGAGCTATTTGATATCCCATCTCAAAAAACTCTCGACTCGGAACTTATTTAAGATCAAAACCTTAGAGGCATGTTCCATGATCGCCATCATATGCGCGATCATGCCCCGTAGCTAAATTTGGTTTAAGGTCTTTATCTAATGTGTGGTCGTAGCTAAATTTGGTTTAAGGACTTTATCTAATGTGTAGAAATAAAAAATGTAAAACATAAAATAAAGTAAATGCCTTTTGATTAATATGATTTCCAATAAGATTATTTTTACAAAAGTAAAAGAGTATAATACATCTAATTTAATTGGGGCGTTAGGCATCCTATTCTAATAAGTTTGTCTGAGATTCTAGATGGTGTTATGATTACATTCTAGACGATGTTATGATTACAGGAACATTTTTGTACTGTCATGTTAGCCAGTTTTCTTTTACCTTGTTATATGGCACTGAAGTTGAGATAGCAAATGTACGGTCATCAGTAATAGAGCTTACTACATTTTTGGGTATTAACAGTATCAAAATTTGTTGTCAATTTATTAAAGCCAAAGTTTCTAATTATTATCAATTTCATTGTTGATAAACTATTCAAGTTGTTTAGAATATTATTTATGTCCGATGGCAGTTTTATTCCAAGTCCTTGATAGTTGAAGATTGTCAAAGTCCTTTTACAAAAGAATTGAAATGTGTGTTCCAACCTCTTTCTCATGCAGTTTTGCCCGACCACAGTATTAGCTAAGGCTGCAACATCTTGCTAAGCTGGTTGGAACAAATCACTTGGAATATAACTCAAACGTATGATTGTAGCATCGTGCCAAATGACTCCTGTCTTGTTTGGCAGCTTAGTAAATACAAAGCATTGGATAAATGAATTAAGTTGTGTTTGAATATTAACAGAAATTGTATGCTTGGGCTCGATTTCAAGCTCAGCCAGCCAATTTGTGCTCGAGCAAACTAGACTGGAGCTCGACTCAGAGCTGAAAGTAACCAAGGTTATGTCTGGTTTATTTTAAATTTTTGCTTTTATTCTTTCAAAATAAATATTATTATTTCATATTTTTTCAGTAAATTTTACGCAAAACAATATTTTCTTCCCTCAAAATATTTTGAAACATAATAATCGTTACACATTTTCAAAATAAAATCAAATATAAATCAGTTATATTTTCCTACACATTTTTCCAAAATAGTTATTTTCAAAATCTTTTCTCAAAACATTCAAAATAAAACGGAACATTTTCTAATATTTTTCAGTTATCGCTCGAACTTGAGGTTCAAATTGAGCAACTCAGAAGTTTTTCATTTTTTCATTTGAATTTATGATGCTGCACCATGTAAGGATTAATAGAGGACACAACAATTAAGAAAAAGATATGAGGCAATTCCAGCGTGGGTTATTGGGGATGGTGAAGGTGCAGCCTACACATAGGGAAAGATGAGTGTGGAAAGCAATAATGTTATGTATAAATTTTGAATTTTTAACGAGAAGAAGCGTAAAAAAAATGTTTATTTTTTTTAAATGGTACAAATATGTGCTTTAATTTTTAATATTTTTAATATTATTTTTGGTTACTTTTAAATTTTAAAACTCAAATTAAGAGTGTATAAGGGGGACGATTTCTGTCAATTTCAGTTTAATTTTATTTTTGCGCTTTTCAAGTACTTTGGCAAGTATTGAAACTGTATTATACGATCAAATAATTTTTGTAATTTGATGGGTTTTTTTAATTTTCTTGTTTTTCGATAATAAATTATGTGTATAATTATTAGAGACTTTATATTCTATTCATTATCAACTTATCTATGATTAATTTTAATAGACTTTACAAAGTATTACAAAGTAAATCACAATTGAAGTATTTAACACATTGGCTAACAAAATATCAACACAAACTAATAATTCCAACTTGTGACGATAGCAAATAAACAAATACATAATCCAGTGAATTGGCATCAAATATAAGTCTCTATAAGTCACAAATAAGTTGTTCTCAAAAGTAAAAAAAATGGGTAAATTTAACTTTGCCCCCTCAATTGTATTATTGGTGTCGCTTCGCCCCTCAAATTATAAAAATATACACTTTACCCCTCCAACTAAGAAAATATAAATTCATTTTTAAATCTCATCCCTCTTTTCAATATATTTTAAAAATGTTGGAGTTAGATTTTAAAACTATAAAATATTATAGGCACTTAAAAATATAAAACGACTAATTTAAATTAGATTAACTATAAAATCATATAATTAAAATTATATAAAATAATTAAATTTATTTAATAAATTAATTTCATTCTTAACTATCAAGAATAGATATTAAACAATTAACCATTATACAACTGGTGTGACAAGAAATCATCACTCAAAAAATAAAGAAATCAAAGTGAAATGAATAGTTTTAAATCTTGAGAATGAAAATATTTGGTAGCCCACCAAGTTCCTTAATCTTTTGACATTAGGTCCGCATCAACCCTATATATGATCTTAACACTTTGTAAAACAATTGTCATTATTGGTCACTTCGACCCCTTTATGACTAGGCACCCATTTTACTAAAAGTACAAGGTTATTTTGTTGAGTTTTTTATACAGAGGTATCATGCACCCTTAAGTATTCTACGTGAAATACCTATACTAGTTCAGGTAAAGGTACTCTTTAATTTACAGGTCTTTCAAACTTTTTCTAGAAGTATTTAGTAGTTTAATAATTATTTATGATAATTAAGAATAAATTTATTAAATATAAGTTATTGATTTATTTAGTAAACTAATTTTATAGTTTGTTTAGTTTAAATTAGTGCTTTATATTATTAAGTGCAAATAAAACTTTAAAGTTTCAATATCTTAATTTCAATATTAACCTAAGTATATTGAAAGAAGAATAAAGTCGGAAACAAATCATATTTTCTTAGTTGGAGAGGCCAGGTGTATATTTTTATATTTTCAAGTCTACTTCGCAAAACATACTACAATATGATCATAAATTGTAACTAATTAATGAGGCACTAAAGAAATAGTCTCATATCATGTTCTGTAAGTTTTAAAGATAAGGTCCACTAAATTGTACTACATAAGAGTAATTAATTGATCTTATACATATATGTATACACACAGATAGACACACACAGAAATGTATATATATATATTTAATTGATCTTATACATATATGTATACACACATATAGACACACACAGAAATGTATATATATATATTTAATTGATCTTATACATATATGTATACACACATATAGACACACACAGAAATGTATATATATATATATATATTGCGGGTCCTTCCCAGTTTATTGCAGTTTATAAAACTATAAAACCAGTCCCGATTACAATCTATCCAACCTTCAGCCCATCAATTGCAGTGCAGTGCGTCCACAGATTGGGGCGTAGTTTAGCGATTTTGTTAAACATTCTTTGTAGAGGCCTTGATTTTACATATGGAGAAACGTTCAATTATTACGCTTCTTTTATTATTTTTTAATTGGCATATATAAACATATTTTTGCAAAAATAAAATTAGAAGCACATCTTTCTAAATATAAGTCCAAAAGCACAAAAGACCCATCTTCACATGGTTCCATTGCAGCACTCGTCCAATTTCTCTTTCGTCCAAAAATCCTAAAACCGCATACCTAAACATTGTCCTATTTTTGGGACCATTTATACTTAACCAATAAATAGAGTCCCCTAATCACGAAGATAAGCCCCAACCATTGGACGTATTACGCCCATTTCACTCAAAAAGACCTTCCACTACCAATAATTCTATGCGAATCAAGCTCATAATAAACCTTAACCCAACCATGGGGATGGCTGGGAATGCAGAGAATAATCCAAACACAACCACACTCAATTTTATTTTATATAATTGGTTGTAGGAGAAGGCTCGAAGGCGGCACTGCCGTCTAGACCCTAAAAATCAGCTCTCCGTCACATACGGATAGTGAAAAAGAAAAAAAAAAATTAGAAGGCCGCGAAGGCTTTGAAATGTTCGTGTAGCCCTCCATGGCTGCTAGAGGAGCCGCATGACCATCCGAGAGTGTTGTACCCGCAGATTTGTAATTTTATTGACTATTTTGTCCCACTTGTGTACCTTGGGGGACAAGTTACTATTGAATTTGCATAATCATAGAACAATTTACACAATGAAAATTTAAAATTTTCAACAATTGAATTAAAACATACATCATATATAAAAACATATTTTGGGTTTATTGCAATTATTCGATTTGCATTTTTGGTTGCTTGCTTAATAATCAAAACAAGAGTTTCGCAAATTTTATATTAAAAGCACCCCAGCTTTGCTATCTCCTTCCAAACTCTTAGAAAAGTTCAAATTAGAAATAGGACCGCCTTAGGCTTCAGATGTATTCCTTTTAATAGTATTCACACCTTAGACAAATCAACAAATTTTGATTTCTTGCTAGAAAAATTAAAATTTATGTTTCTAATATAGATTTTGAGAGTACGGTTATAATTTTTAAAATCAATAAGTGAATAGAAGAATTAAACTGATAGAAATCAAGGGATGAAACTTTTTGATGGACCAATAAAATATAAGAAAGAAGAAGAAGATAACGTTTTCTCTTGCTATAGGATATGTCCGATTTTTGCTTGTGAAAATAAGCATCAAATCGACAAAGTGATGGAGGAGGAGTATTTATACTTTTCACTAAGACCTAACTCTATTAGGTCTCTAACACCTTCTTTCGTTTTCTCTTTCTTGTTTCTATTTAGGACTAGGATTCTTTGTCATGCTTTCCAAAACTCCTATTGAGTCTCAAACCCATTAGTTTAGACTTGGACTTTAATTAATTTAACTAAAGTTTAATTAATTGATCTTCATCAATTAATTAAGACCAACTTAATTGATTGATCCAATCAATTAATTAATTTGTTTCATAAAACCTACTTCATCAAATTGAACCCAATTAAATAATTATATTATTTAAATAGTTAAATTAGCTTATGTCTATTAATTAATTAATCTAATCAATTAGTTAATTCACTTTTCATGAATGTCTAATCTTAATTAGGTCCACTTAACTAACTAAATTATTTAATTGAATGAAATAATTTAACACTTCAAATTAATTCTAGCTCTAGTTAATTAATCTTCATTAATTAACTTAACCCAATTTCTTGGATTACTTTCAGATTCGAAGTGGATTATCCTAATTTATGTATGACCTCTTAGATTCACAACTAATATAATATTGGACTTGCAACTTAGTGAATAAATTAACATTTTGAAGAATTAATTCAATTCATTAATCGTCTTTTAATTAACTCATTAATTCTAAAAATCTCACAAGTCATGGGAACTATTTAGCTGTACATTATGACTGCTTAGTCTTAGGTATATAGCAATTGAACCTATTTCTGATATGAATACTATGCAAATATGATTTTCATCAATTATTTTGACTTAACAACTATGATTTCATTTTAAGTCACATTGATTCTTAGATGGATCATTGAAAAACTTTAGTCTAATATTCATCCTGCTTTGACCAAAGTCTGGGTTTAAGGACTATAAAAATATAGAAGATTTATTTATTCTACCAAATAGGTGACATATCATTTGTTGACCATTTATTCACCTCTGTATATGAAAATATTACTCCCAATGTAAACCTATTGTGATTATCATGTAATTAGAATAATACATCATAATGCAATATACTATGCACAAGGCTATCATGGTACCTCAAGTCAATGACTAATTAATGCACTATTATAATAATAAATTCACATTCGACAAATGTCATTTTCAATTGAAAATTTCTAATTGACCTGTTAAATGTACTTGTTCTCCAACAAATACTTGAACACATGCACTAGTATCACAACATCAATGCCTATGGAGTGAGATATCTTTCTTTTAGCATACATCTTGCATGTATGTGAGTCTATTAGGATTATTGATATCTCATCTCAATAAACCATCGATTAGGAGCGAATTTAATACTAAAGTCATAAAGGCATATTTTACGATCACTATCATATACACTACCATAACCCGTCAAGGACTTTATCTAATTATTTAAATGCAATTAAAAATAAAAAATTATCATTTAATTAATATATTTCAAATAAGACTATTCACAATATGAGTATTGAAGTGGCTAGTAATTATCATACTAGGCAATATTCTAAAAGTTACCACGGCTTCATGTTTTATTTTACATACACACTCACACTCACTAAAAATACATTGAACCACACTCAATACACTTTTAGATACATGTACAAATGATTTAGTGACACAAGCACTCATTTTACATATACTCTTTCACGCAAATTCTCTTTACTCCATCATTCTTCTTTTCTTTCAAGCACACAAATACTCATAAAATACGTATAAACACACACTTCCACGGACAAACACATATATCTCCATATATCTCACACACACACACACACACACACACATATATATATATATATATATAATTATTCACAAACTCAAGCTAGAAGAAAGGAGAGGAGTCAAGTTCTTTGGCCGCAAAGAAGACAGGAACTCTTGAAGACTCGGCTTCATGGTAAGTGTGACTAACATTTGGAACTCTAGAAATCCTTTCCCCCAAACATGATGGAGGTTGTGTCCTTAGGATTTTGCCTTGGAATGGCGGATTGATGTGCGTTGATTGTTGATAAGTGGGGCTTGTTAATGATAATGATCATTCTGTGCATATTTTTGATGATATTATGGCACATTCCCCATTTCCATAGTATTTCCGTCTTTCATGATTTTTATCAATTTTCATGAATTTACATAACACACATATTGTATCATTTCATGCATTTCTCATCACATATCATCATTATAGGCCATTTACAGAATCTTAAACATTTTTTTGTACTTTTTATTTTTCACATTTTTTTGTACTTTTTATTTTTCTTTTTTCTTTTTCAAAAAATAACTATATTTCGGTCATTTTGCCATCCGAGGGCATTTTCAAAATTTCACTTGGATTTTCTTGTACTTTTAGCCATTATAGGGCATTCGTTCATTTTCATAATTTTTCAATATTTTCCACCAACTTTTCCTATTTTTCTCTATTTTTTACAAAGAAAAAGACACTATGGTCATTTCAAGTGGGGGTATTTTCAGCATTTTCCTTCATTTTTCCACCATTCCTAAACACATTTCAGCATGTCATGCATTCTCATATTTTTCTTATTTCTTTCCTTTTTTTTTTTCAAAATTTTACACTATTAGGGGTATTTTTCATTTCGACCCTTGGAGGGTCATTCTAACATTTCGCACGCATTTCCAGCATTTTTAGACATTTCTGCCCACTTTCATTTGAAGGCATTTATTAAGAATTTTCCATTTTCTCCTAAAACTCAAGGTCATTTTTAGCCTAAGGAGGCAATTATAAGCATTCACATACATTTTGGGCACATTGGGTCCCAAAAGGGTAATATAGCCATTTTGGGCCTATCTTCACGCATTATTGCCCACCAAGGGCATTTTAGTCATTCTATGCATCTTGGGCTCAAGAAGAGCACTTTGGCAACTTCCATGCATCATCCCTTGAGGGCGTCTCAATCACTTTGCAAATATCTTGGCCTAATAAGGACATTTTAGTCAAACACACATGTATTTTTTTTATTTTTTATTTGTAGAAAACACCGCCTCTACCTAGGGGGGGGGTTTGACGTAGTTTCCTACCAATTTATTAATCATAAAAATCAAAAGTAAAATAATACAAGTCTAAAGCATGAAGTAAGAAGTACTTACTCCCTTACAATTATAAATCAATAAAACATGAGTACTACTCCCTTATATTGATTTGAAACGAAAATAAAAAATTTGTCAAACACACATGTATGATCACACACTTAGCCATTTAATAGGTCTTTATACTATGCTTGGTCATTTTTCTAGGGATTTTTATACACAACTCATTTAGGCGCTTTCACCACCACTGAGCACAAATTGATAAACTTAGGCACTTTCATAAATCTTTGCACCACGTGTATTAAATCCATTTGCATGCTTGTATTCTGGCATATGTACACATCTTAATTGTCATTGCATTCCACAGACTATCACCCTAATAATGCATCAGTTGTGTGATTTGCTTGCTTTCATCCCCTAATTTTGTGTACCCCTCTCCATTTATGGTTCTAAATTCCATGACTGAATTCTACTTTATGGTATTTCATCACGCACTCTCAGAAACTACTCCTTGCATTCTTCATCACACACTCTCAAATACTACTCTATACATGTGTTTTTTTCACAAAATTCCATGCACTATCTTATACATATTTTCTCACAGTTTCCAAAAATCAAATTACATACACTATTTCAAAAGACACTTCCATACAATTTACCCCATGTTCGATGCATATTTTTCCCAACACTAAAAAGATGAATTCACACAACTTATTACATTTTTTTCACACACTTTACATTCTTCCGACACCAAAAAGAGGAATTGTAACGATCCTAATTTGGCAATCATTTTCTGTTAATTTTATCAAGAATTTTGTTATATTTCATATATAATTGTCTAGCTTAAGATTAGTTGAATAAAATTAATTAATTAAATGAATTAATTAAGAATTAAATTAATTTAAATTAGATGAGTTAATTATTTAATTAAATAATATGATTATTTAATTATACCCAATAAAATTAAAAATTTAATTTAGAGTGAGTTAATTAATTGATTGAATCAATTAAATGAACTTGGGCTTATTAATTAATTGAATTAATTAATGTACATGCTGAAGTTCAAGCCCAACTTAAAAATAGCTCTTTAGTAGAAGTTCACTCGGAATATTAAAAGAATTAAATTAAAAAATATATATAATTTTTCTTATTTAAAACTGATATAAGATATCAAGATTGAATTTATGGGATATGATCAATGTATTTGGATATCAAGATTGAATTTATGGGATAAACTCAATGTATTTGGAGGAGAGGGGCCCAAAATTGATTGCCATTTAGAGTCCATTTTTTTAACCATTAAAGATAGAAGGAAGAGGAAATTTTGGTATGATGTGAAATTGGTTTGTTAGAAAAGTTAGACTTTCCAAACAACCAAATTAATATGTGGGGTTAATATTAGTTTTAACCTAATTTTTGTAGCTATCATATAAAATAAAATTGAAGACAAAAAAGCTCGATGCTTCTACTACTCTAAAAATTAGCCACAAGCAAGAAGTTTTCTTCTTCTCTCCTTCTCCACTCAAGTTGCATGCGCAAACCACCCTTCCACCCTCTGCAAACCCAAAGTTAGCATATTTACAAACCTAGATAGGCGAGGAAGAACATGTTTTACGGTCCACTTCAAGGTGTTTCAAAGGATTTGTGAACTACAGCGTTGGAGGGCCACTTAGTCGATAGAATTCTAGGTGGTTTAGAGCTCGAAAGGTAAGTAACCCCACCCTAGTTCCATACATGCATTTATGTGCTTAAGTGATGATACGTGTGTGATTATGTGTTGATGCTTTAAGTTCTATATGTTTATTATCCTTATACTGTCATTGCACTTACATATCATGTCAACAAACACAATGCATGATTAAGTTAAGGTTAAAAGGGTCACATGAGCATGCAAGTCTATTTTCAAAAAGATACATGTACCCCAAATATTTTGTTTCCAAAAGTTTAGTTGGGTGTACATTGATTCTGAAAAGGATGTGAGTGGGAAATGGGTGTGGGGGATCGGTGTTCCAATCAAGGGCCTTTATGGCCAAATGTAATATTTAATGTTAATGTTGATGTGCCGCTTGAGGCAAAATGAAAGTACTTATACCAGTATATATTTTTGGTTCCAAATAACTAGGCCCACTGCATCCCTGATAAGCTAGATGTCTCACCAAGTGAGCTCGTGACTTAGTCAATGAAATGAAAGATTCAAAAGTTTCCACGATAATGTTCAAGTTTAATGTTTCCAAGTCAAAGATTTAAGTCCAAAGTATTTTTTAAAGTTGATGTCAAGCATTCATGAGCATACATTCATGCATGAGTTACTCACTGAGCTTGTTGAAAGCTCATTCCATGTTATATATATATTTTCAGGTAATGACATTCAGGAGATGGACGGAGATGGCCCAGCATAATGACTTGCCATTGACTTACGTTTTTTTGTGGTTTAATAATTCTTCCCCATTATTTAAAGAGGTATTTTTTCTTCGGCGTTTTCTTCACCTTTCCCAACAAGAAAAATTCCACTCCATTCACAATAGGGTAATATTTTTCCATTCCATATGCGAAGCATCTCGCCTCACTAAGTTCGATCCCAAAGCTACGGATTTTAAACTATAAAGTTCTAATTCCTCAAAAGGGGATACAAAGAAGTTCCAAATGGAACTCGAACTCAAAAATAAAATATCTTTAGGCTTGCACCTACATTTGCTTTTGCATACATATTAATTTGAATTTACTACAAAAAAGGGATAATAGCGATGAAACTTTAGTGATGAAATTGCCATTCAATCGCTAAGAAAATAGTTAGCGACGACATTATATTGTATCGTCGCAAAGATTTTTTTAATTTTATTTTCTGAAATAAGTATTGAAATGTTAGTGACGACATTACATTGTGTTGTCGCAAAGATTATTTGATTGGATTACTTAGCGACGAAAAGTTTTATTTCGTCGCCAAGTGTTAGGGATTTTTTTTTAATTTTAATTTATGAAATAAGTATCGAAACGTTAGTGACGACATTACGTTGTGTCGTCGCTAAGATTAAGGATTTTTTTTAAATTTTTTATTTTAGCAGTACTACTTGCTTGATCATCGTAAGAGTATTTACTTAGCGGCTAAAAGCTTTATTTCATCGCAAAGTGTTAGGTTTTTTTTAATTAAATTTTTTGAAATAAGTATCAAAATATTAGCGACGAAAGGTGTTCCTTCATCACTAAATGATATTTTTTCAAAATATATTTTTCCCAAAATGTTAGCGGCGAATGCGCCTAATTTCGTTGCTAAGAAATAGGGTTTTATTTTATTTTTCTCTTTCTTCCCTATTTTATCTAAAATCCCTAACTTTTCTCTCTCTCTCTCTCTCTCTCTCTCTCTCTCTCTCAATCGTCTCTCTTGTCTGAAAATCTCTAGTACGTCAACCTCACCACGCCATCGCACATCCATAGCCTTACTATCGTGCCGCTCGCTGTTCAGAGTCCTGCTCTGGCAGCTTCGCACCACCAACAGCCCTACTAGCTCTGTTATTACAATTGGGCAAGACTTCTTCCTTTTTAATTCATTTTTTTATTTATGTTTCCCATTCTAATCCCTATCGAATTTAGTTTTTTAATTATTTCATGTATTTTAATTATTTTATCAAAAGTAGATATGGTTCAATAGTATTAATTTATACTAGGGCAAATCACTAAGACATGCTTCTTGTGAAGATTGAACGATGATTGTCTTATGATGAATTGATTGACACCACTGTCAATGCTATTTCTTATTTTTTCAGTATTTGGGAGAAAAAATGTTAGTATCCTTTTGGAATTTCATAATTTGTATTTTGTACTAAGGTTTGCTTATAATTCCATAATTTTAAATTTTAAAATGATAATTGTTGTTGAAAGTATTATTAAGTTAACCATTCCTATAGTGCTCGTCTAGTTTTTGATACCCATTCTAGAGATTAGCTATAAAAAAAAGGACTTATTATTCATCTTGGTTGCTTAGGAGTTTATGCTGTTTTCCAAAATGTTGAACCATCACTCTTCAACCCACTTTCTATACAATTCAAATAACCAAAAGACACGAAATGTGCTTTTGTAATGTTGAACCATGAACAATATGTTAGTTATTGAATATTCTCAACTCAATTATGATTTCACATATCATTGCTGAAGAGTTATACTAAATTTGAATATTAATTAGTTATTATTGTAACTACCTTAATTGTTGTAATCTGTTGATCCTTTTAAACAAAATGCTAGATAGATGAAGTTTGTTGCATGATCTCGTTAAATCTCTAATATTTATATCTTTTGATTCAGTTTAATAAATTTTTTTTTTTCAATCACTCGCTAGTAGTTACTGCACCATTTGTTTCGCCTTTTACTACAGCAGGATAGTAAGTTTTTTAAATAGCTTAAATAAAAATTATTAATTGTTATGTATCTAACCACATATTTGTCTTTTGTAGGTATGTCTCCTAAACGGATTGAGGATCAGTCTGTTATTGATCCAACTACCACAAACCTGCATATGGAGGGTATATCTGATGGTTTGTCTCACTTTATATATCTTTTTTATTATTTTTGTTATATAATAATTATGTTGAACAATAATCTAACACTTTTGTTAATGTTTTGCAGCTCCTACATAAAAGAAATATAGAGAGACACGAGCAACACATGGAGACAGGCTCAGATGCTAGATAGAATTTGGGGGGGAAGATCCCCATCACATTTCACAAGTGTCATGGTCGTCTAATAGGAACAAATTCGGCATCTTTTATGACCGAGCTCGGTGTCGCCGTGAAAAAGTTTACACCGCTTCAAGTGACTAATTGGAGAAAGATTACAGAGGAGCAGAAACAACCTATTTTTGATAGGTTATTGGTTAGTATATGTATTTCAACTGTATTTGTTAGTTTAGGTTCTATTTTATATGTTAAATGTTGAAAAATATTTTGTTTTTCTTTGTAGGACATATTTACTGTAGACTTTAGCACAGGACCAAAGTCGGTTAGGAATGAGGTTGATAAGTTGATGAGTGCCTGATACCGTGACCACCGCCAGAAGATACACAAATATTACAAGAGTCTTATGCACCTATCTTGGGATGATAGATTAAAACAAATGCTTGGGGATTTATGTGAGACTTCGGCGGATTAGGAGTATCTGTGTAGGTTGTTCAAGTTTGATGAATTTAAGGTAATATTTATATTAATAGATTCTAAGTTTTAGCTAATTAACTTAATTAAATCACATTGCTTGACTATTTGATCAATTTATTTTAAGTAAAATCATTTAAAAATAGGTATATGTAGTTATTTAACTTAAGTAAATCTCATATTTAGTAATTAACTTTATTTCTTACAAATTAACTATTTTTTGCAGAGACGTTAAAACATAAACCCGCAAATTGTTTTAAGTACCATACAATCATCGCGGAGGTTCAAAGTCCTTTCTGCAATATAGTTACGATGGTGTAAGTATAAACTATTGAAATAATGAAATACTTATTTGATTTGACTTTAATCTAATGAAATGTTATTTGCAAACCGATGGATCTAGCAAAAAGAATCGAATCACCATCTTTAATGAAACACACTACAACTTTACAAAAGTCTGGATATGAGAAAGAGCTGAGATCACATATGTAAGTATTGAAATTAGTTGTTTCTTTTCAATTTGTTTTAAATTATATATTTTAATTTTTAATATATTTATTGATTTTAGGATGAGATGGTGCGACTTCGAGAGGAGTACCGAGAGTCACAGAGTTAGACAGATACTAGGGATAACGCTTGCAACCTAGACGACGTACAGATTGTAGATAGAGTGTGTGACCAGGTTCTTGATATATGTTCGGGGTATATACATGGGCTTGAAAATGAGCCTAAACCTCTCAGGTCTACTTCATCTGATGCATAATCGTACATATCGACCAATGCAGAACTTAGAGAGCAGCTGCAATCCACACAAAATGAGCTGCAGAGCACCAGGGTTGAATTACAAGCGATGAAGGTCTACCATTTTGCGATGATTCAAGCTTTTGAGATGATAGCTCCCGGTCTACTACTGTCTCTCGTCCAACAACTCCCATCTTCCTCAGCTCCACCACCTCCACCTCCAAGTTATAGTGTAATTTAATATATATATATATGATTGTATTTTGTTTAATGTGTATATTAGACATTATATTGTATTTATGCTAAAGTGTTGTTTATTGTATTGAAGTTTAATGATTGTAGGATTGTTGTGTTTGTGGTTGTTGTTGTGATTATTGTGATTGGGGTTGTGATTATTGTGATTGGTTTAGGTTGAGAAATATATAGGGCATGATCAAAATTAATAATAATATTTTTTTAAAAAAAAATAGCGACGAAATCATACATTTTGCCGCTAAAATTACCGCTAATTTTTTTTTTTAAAAAAATTATTTATCAATCCACTTCACGAGAAAATGGAACAAGTCGCTGCTAAAGTATTTTTTTTTATTTTTTTTTGAATTATTTTGCCACGAAAAAAGTTCCAAAAACCTGTCGCTAAAGTTATTTATTTAGTGACCAAAGTGGCTCTTCGTTGCTAAAATAATTTTTTTTCATTTTTTTTAAAATTTTCATGATTATTTAATGACGAAACTTTTTTCACAACTTGTCGCTAAGAGTAGTATTAACGATGAAATTTATTACCTTAGCCACGCAATATATTCATCACTAACTTAACGAGAAAAATACTTTTTTCATCGCTAAATCTTATAGCGACGCGCTTATAACGATGAAATTGATGATGAGTAAATTTCATCACCAAACTGCCTTAGCGACGAAAAATTGTCCCTAAAAACTGTATTTGTTGTAGTGATTTCTTTTGTTTTCTTGTTCTTTTCCCTTTTTAGGTATGAAGTTAATGAATGATAGTAAGAAGTGGTATAATAAGAGACACGACAATGGGGAGACGAGGGTGCCTAACATCTTTCTCTATCGTAATTGAGCTTCAAAGCTTAGATCTTAGATCATAGACTTTATCTTAGCCCCTTGGGGGTGGTGTATAGGGGTTGTGTAGCTTTTTATGTTTGAAGACATTCTTTTTCCTCTAGATCACATGTAGAACGGACATTACACATGTATCTTTTCATTTACTTTCCAAAATTGAAATGTATTGTATCTATTATAATGAGGATTCATTGAAATCAATGTAATTTGAGTATAGTGTCGACTTGACCTATAAAACCTTACTTGCTGCACTATTGAACATACAAAATAAAATACAGACTAGATCATTGTTGCACTAATAAGGTGCTAACCTTTGAACATCATAGATAGGGAGAAGAATGTGGCTAGTAGTTTTAGAGATGAAGCTCTCCACTATAGGCATCATGAGTTCGCCAAGCTCTACGGTGCACACTTAGACTGTGCTGGGATATTTCATATTTCAAGGATTTTATGGATATCAGATCCTGCATAGAATATTCTTTAATAGTAGAGCCCTGAACCCAATATTGGGAAGAGATTTGGACCACTAGGGATATCTTGAGGACCGGGGGTTGTGGATACCTACGAAATCCACTTTATCAGGAATTAGAGAGGTTTTTTACCCTAGATAAATCCCTCGATTCCATAAGTTATATGCTCTAGCTTGAATTGTCATAAAGAAGCTAAGAGCATAGGGTTTGTTAAACTCTACACTACAAGACCTACTTTATGAGTATCATCAAATGCTAAGGCATGCTACTAACAATTGCTTTAAATTAGCGTATATATCTAACTTTTCTTATTTAGCTAGGAATTAATGCAATAAAATTAGTGTATTAGTTGTCACATTGATTGATTGATTGTATAGTTGACTTTCCTTTATTATAGGCTTGTATCTTGTATAACTACCTTTGAGATTACTAAAAATCTTAATTCTTCTGTAACCTTTCATTCTACCCATTGTGTGTTTCAGGATAATCAAGCAAAGATGACGATTAGCATTGGTAAAGAGATGAGAGGTCTTTACTACTTGGAAAGGGCAAGTAAATCTAAACCTAGTTGTAGTTTTCAAGTAGCGAGAGAAACATTTGATAGAGAGAAAATTCTATTATGGCATTGTCGTCTAAGCCATCCATCCTTTTCTTATTTAGAGAGTTTATTTCCTCAGTTGTTTCACAATGTTTCTATTTCTAGCTTAAGGTGTGAATATTACATTTATGCTAAAAACCATCGTGTTCCTTTTAAAATAAGTTTCAATAAAATTCTAATTCCTTTTACTTGTGTCTATAATGATGTTTGGGATCCTTTCTCTACCTCTTCTGCTTCCTGCCATAAATACTTTATGTCTTTTATGAATGATTGTACTAGACTGACCTGGATATATTTGTTAAAGTCTAAGAGTGATGTTGTATATGTTATTCCTCAATTTTCAAAAAATGATTGTCACACAGTTTCATACTTAAGTTAAGGTCTTTCACTCAAACAATGTTGTGAGTTTGTGAATTAGTCTTTTACTGATTTTTTCAAAGAAAATGACATCCTACATAACACAACAGAATGACATATTAGAGCATAAGAACAACTATATCTTGGTCATAGCTCGGGCCTTATGCTTTACTATGCATGTTCCCAAATGTTTCTGGGTTGAGGCTGTCATGACTACCATTTTTTTTATCAATTGAATGCCTACTCTTATCATTGACTAACTCTTTTGAGGATGTTATCTTGGTTTCACTCTATTCCATTTGCTCTAAATATTTATCCTAAGGTAATCGAATGTGTGTGTTATGTTCATGTACACTATCATCTTAGGGATAAGCTTGATCCTCGTGCTCTTAAGTGTGTCTTCCTTGGTTGCTCTAGTTCACAAAAGACTATAAATATTTTTATCCTCCTACAGATAAATATTATGTATCTATAGATGTTTAATTTTGCAAACACGAGTCTTATTTTTCTGGAAATGTATATCTAGTTCCTCTTCTAGGGGAGATTAGTAGTAAGGAAGAAGAACAATTATGGTTGGAGAAGGAGAAGTTATGGATTTTGGGTAGGGGGGAGGATTTATACAATTTGGATGAGGGGGAGTCTTTGGATGCTCCCAACGTGATAGCAGTTGAACCCAAACTTAAGAAAAATTTATAGGTGAAAGGCCAGCTCAATTGTTCCAACAAATTTACACAAGATAAAACAATGCTACTGTTGTTCCCTTTCTAGACTCCGATGCTCCTCTTGATGATACTACCATGCCTTCACATGACTCCTCTAACATTGATCCTGAGGGTAGGAGATACCCTATAACACCACCTTAACGGAATACTACTTTCTCTATTACTTAGCAGTAATTAGATCATTTTAGCTAAGTCATCAAATAAAAATAATTTGGAGTAATAAGAAAAAAAGTCATATATCTTTCTTTTTATTCAACAATTCAGTACTAGAAAAACATATAGCTCTATTTTATTAAAATACTAAAAGAGTCCTTGTGAAGTTCTACGTTCAAAACATTGTATGTTAACTCAAAATATGAAATACTTGAATTAATTTAAATACTTAATAAATTTGAGGCTACTTAGAAAAACTAATTCTGAGATTTCGCTGCTACTATCACCTACACCAACCCTGCTATCCTCTATGTCTACATTTTATCCTTGTCTTTCCTTGAGAATATGAACTTATAAGCAAACGTTTAGTAAGTGACATCATATATCTCACAAAATACACAGTAATTTTTTTTATAAATGCTTAAAATACCTTTCTTTTCTTTATTTTTTATACATAGATATACTTGAAAATACATACTAGTAAGGGCCCACACGTGGTACTAATGCATGCAACTTCGATAGAACCCGGGGTAGCTTACCACCGAATCCCACCGGAACAAACTCATAACTCCTAAGGGCGAACTCGTGCCCTACACTCATATGTGGGTGGACTAGGAGTCCGGTACCAACCTCTTATAAAAAAATACTCTTTTGAAAAATACTTTTACTAATATTATCTATTATGTTGTATAAAATAAGATTAACTCAATATCTTTGTCATACTTTCCTCATGCTAGCTTAAAAATATAAAACATTTATAAAATATGAATCTGTCATTGGCAAAACCATACACGACATCTGGCATGCACATATATCATATACATAAAGCGATAAAAAAATCAATTCCTCATATTGCAGGTGAGAAATGCACTTACATTTATTTTACCAACTTACTCAACTCCCAACGCTAGGTGATATGACGTTTGAGAACCATTTTGATGTGCTTGCCTTTCAGACAATTCATGCTAAAAATTCACCATTTACATATTATTATAAATATTATTTTAAATTACTCACATTCTTGCAAACATCAAAAGAAATACCAAAATAAACAGTTGTTGCAACAAGACTAGCTACTAAATATTGTCAACAAAACTGGCAGCCTAACCTATTAGGTTATAGAGAATTTTATTTAAAAGTTCACACACACTTTTCATGCAAATTTTGATTACATGGAAGCTAACATCCTAATAATACGTCTTGAATTTTATCAGCCTCAAAAGAATAAGGGATATGCATTTTTCAAATTTTCCAACTCATTGTAGTGTTTTAGCCATACTACCAAACACACTAAACACATCTTACTCCATAAATTTTGTTTTAAAATACATAAATGATATGACCCTGAAACTTCACATCCATACAAATAACATATCAAGAATCATTTTTTTTTTCCAGGGTGATAAAATACTGTTTGGTATTTACAACAGGTTTAAAAACTAGGTCGCAAAAACTATCAGCATCAAATTCATTGTGAACATATTTGGTTCAAAATTTCTAATTAAATATTTTATGAGAAAATTAAATCTTAAAAAAATAATTAGATGTTAATAAAATATAAATATACAACATAGCAGAAAATTAGCCGAAAATCCTATCATATAAATTCATAATATAGTTTCAAATACAGTTAACAGAAACTATCAGCATCAAATTCACAGTGAATATACTTATTTCAAAAATGCTAATTAAATATTTTATGAGGAAATTAAATATTAAGAAAAAATTACTGGACATTCATGACATATAAATATACAACATATCATAAAATTAGCTCAAAATATTTTTATATGAATTCAAAATATATTTTCAAAATTAGATATCATGCAGTTAACAACTAAAAATTCTAGTTATAATAACATGTTCGTGTATCTATCTACATATATACGTAATGCTATATACAATATTTATATGTATGTAAAGGGAGAGAAATAGAATGATTACAATAATTCATGCTTAATCATGATATAAGATAACCATACCTTGAGACTCCTCTTTTTTTTTTCTTGCTATGTACAGACGATTAGGAGGAGATCCAAGTATATTATTATTTTTTTATTGGCTAAAGTAAAATCCTTGGGCATGGTATATCTAATAGAAATTATAGAAAAAAGGGAAGAAAGAGAGATGTGAGGTTGAGATGAGATGAGAGAGAGAGAGAGAGAGAGAGAGAGAGAGAGATTGCGAGTTTAGAGAGAAGAGTGTCTATTTTTATGGTTAATTGAGATAATTTCTCTAAAGCTAATTAAGGTGATTGAGGGCTTTATTGATGGTCAAGAATGGTTCAACACGGTAAAAATGTATGAGAAAGAAAATAGAAAAGAAAGGTCTGAATTTTTCTTTTTTTTATTAGTACATTTATTGTTATTATTCAACCATAATCTCTCTTCTTGTAATAGCATCTATATTAACCAACTTCACATATATGTGTATTTATATATATATATATAATAGAATAAGATTTATAATAATAGCAAGATCAAAGATATTTACTTAAGAATCCTAGAATGATCATTAAATAAATGTTGTAATACACATAATTATTCTAATTATTTAGTCAATCAAATAAATATCATAAATAAAATCAATCGATCAAATGATTGGCATGAACTTGCCTTAGCACATCCGATTCTCGTCACAGTCACTAGCATAGATACTAATTAAAAATATTAGTGACATATTTTAAATAATTTTATCATAATTAGATAACATCAGCTAAATTTTCTGTTAGTTCTAATGAAAGTTCTTGTCGTAAAAAATGTCGTGTTACAATCCCCTATACTTTATAAAAGTTTCATCCTCGAAACTTAGAACAACTCAGGCTATTTTTGCCTTTTATCCTCTTCATGCTCCCAAGTTGCCTCTTCAATTCGATGATTACGTTAGATCACTTTGACTAGCGGTATTTCTTTGCTTAGATAATTTTGTTTTAGGTGTATACTTGGAATGAGTTGCATTTATCTCCAACTATAAATTTAGGATTGGAATAATAGATTGAAATGGTTGTTTTGTACTGTTTTGGAGTTGAAGGTAAGGAATAGGTCAACTGGAGTTTGTGTATCTTTGTTAGAAAGAGGGGAATATTTGTCATAGAAACCTCCAACTCCACTTTCCGACACTATCAACTATCCAATTCACATTTAAAAAAAAAAAGATCTCTCTACAAAGGTATAATATGTATTTAATTCAAACTTAAGAAATATTTGTATAATATAAGTTTTTATGTTGCTCTAGGAATATTTATTTTAAATTTTCAATGAGTGTCTTTTACTAAATACTGATTTTTTTTATGCTGGAACTGAAACAACTTGCTGATGAAGTACGATACGATGTTATTTTAAATATCTCCAAGACTAGGGGTCATCTTAGTTAAAGCCTTTGCGTCATTGAGCTAACCATGGCTCTTCATTATGTTTCAATGCTCCTCAAGATAAAGTACTTTGGGATGCTGGCCACCAGGTGATGGTTCTTTTCCATTATACCATAGCTTATGAGCTAGTACATTTTGAGGTTTATGTAATCATTATCTTTATTATGATAATCTGGTTTTGTATGGTATAGTTTTATCCACATAAATTTTGATTGGAAGAAGAGACAAGATGCCAATTTTAAGATAGACAGGTGGTTTTCTGGTTTTACAAAGCAGTGTAAAAGCGATTATGATTTCTTTGGTACTGGTCATAGTTCTACAACTATCTCTAGAGGATTAGGTACAATCTTATTCTACCTCATCGAGATGCACAATATATCAACAATTCATAAATTAGAATTGTATTTAGGATCAAATTGGTTGGAAAAATCTTTTATTTTCTTCTTAGGAACATTTCGATTGTCATAGTATATTGGCAACGTAGATTCTTTAATTTGGTATTGCATTTTGTAAAATGAGTGTTGGTACTTTGTAATAATATATAATTTCAATAATATATGGAAAAGTGGCATCATACCAAGCTTTATTGTAGATGAGATTAAACAAAGCATATGTATCCCATCTCATAATCTAGTAGTCGTGATGGTAATTATGTACCAACCTAGATTTCTCGATTGAGCAGAAATGGCTGTGGGGAGGGATCTAAAAGGAAGAAAGAACCATGTTGTGGCTGTGAACGCGATTGTGCTACGAAAGCAGGTCAGACGTATGGGCAATGAACAATGCTGGCTATCTGGACTCTGATATGATTATTATTTTTAATGACAACAAGCAAGTTTCTTTACCCACTACTAATTTAGATGGGCCAATTCTTCCTATTGGAGCCTTGGGCAGTGCTTTTAGCAGGTTACAGTCTAATCGACTGCTTAGAGAACTAAGAGAAGTTGCCAAGGTTTAGTATTGTGAATGGAGAATGTTAAGTGAGAAAAACCTTCTACTATCAGTAGAGTTTGTTGAGAATCCTTGATAAATTGAGGTTGAAATTATTTTAGGGAGTTACTAAGCAGATTAGAGGGCCTATGCATGAGATTGCAGCAAAAATAGATGAATATGCTCGTGGGCTGATTAGTGGTTTGGGATTAACACTCTATAAAGAGCTTAGACTTATTTATATTGGTCCAGTTGATGGTCACAATATTTATGATTGCAGATTGAGGTGGTTAGCAGCTATAGTCGACCAAAGAACGTTGGTGAGATTTTTTTGGTTAACAGAATACTACAGGAAGTTTGTTGAGGGCTTCTCAAATATTGCCTCGCCTTTAACGACACTTACCAAAAAGGAAAGAAAAACATGGACCGATAAGTGTGAGAAGAGTTTTCTCGTACCTAAAAGAAGATTGACGGGCGCTCCAATTCTTACCATTCCAGAAGGGAATGGAGGCTTCAACATCTATAGTGATGCATTAAAGATAGGTCTCGGGGTGGTGCTTATGTAGAAAGGAAAAGTCATCGCCTATGTTTTGGGATAAGTTAAAGATTATGAGAAGAATTACCTTACCCATGATCTAAAGTTTCGATAGTCTTTACTCTTACGACCTGTAGGGCTACTTATATAGATTTCACTACAAAACTTACAAAGATCATCAAAGTGTGAAGTGTTTTTTTTTTCACCCATAAGGACTCGAATATGAGGCTGTATAGATGCTCGAAGTGGTTAAGGACTATGATTGCGATATCTTTTACCACTGTGGAAAAGCTCATGGAGTAACTGACGCCCTGAGTAAAAAGTTCTCTGTAACATTGATGCCATTATCTGAACTACCTCAACTACTACAGAAAGAAGTGTTGGACTTTGGAATTAAGATAATTGTGGAACAACTCTCAACCTGACCTTGGCGCACACACTATTTGATGATATTTAGAAGAAAAAAAAAGAGAAGGTCTGAGCATTCAGAGAATTAAATATGAGGTACAAGAAGGAAAAAGTGAGGGTTTTCAAGATTCCGATGATGAGGTACTCTTCTTTGGTAACTGTCTATGCATCTCAACAATAAAGAACTGAGAAAGAAGATATTGGAGGAAGCCCATGGTACACCTTACTCAGTGCATCCTAGATCCACCAAGATATGACATAACCCGAAAGAAGCTGTTAAGACGCGTACTCTCACCATTTTTTTAATAACTTCTAATTATAACATTTTCCAAAATAAGACAATATATATATTCCTAAGTTTTTCAGACAAGGTTCATGAAACTTCTGGCAATAGTTATATTAGACTCTATTAATTGAAAAAAGAAATATTTCTTACGGATACCTGACGATAGTGTGACAGAATAACGGGAACCCGCTCTGATACCATAACTATAATACCCCCTTAGCGGGATATTACTTTCTCTGTCACTTAGCATTAACTAGATCATTTTATGCAAGTCGTCTAATAAAACTAATTTGGAGTAATATAAAAAAAAATCATAACTCCTAAGGGTGGGATGGTACTAATCCACGCAACTCCAATAGAACCCAGGGTAGCTAGCCACCGAATACCACCGGAGTAAACTCATAACTTCTAAGGGCAAACTCACGCCCTAAACTCATACGTGGGCAGACTAGGAACCCGATACCGCCTCTTATAAAAAAAATACTCTTGTGAAAAATACTTTTACTCATATTATTTATTATGTTGTATGAAATAATATTAACACAACATCTTTGTTATACTTTCCTCATACTAGCTAAAAAACATACAATATTTACATAATATGAATTCGTCATTGGCAAAACCATACACGACATCTGGTATGTACATATATCATATACATAAAGCGATAAAAAAATCAATTCCTCATATTGCAGGTGAGAAATACACTTACATTTTTTTACGAACTTACTCAACTCCCAATGCTAGGTGATGTGACGTTTGAGAACCTTTTTTATGTGCTTGCCTTCAAGACAATTCATGCCAAAAAATCACCATTTACATACTTATTATAAATATTAGTTTAAAATACTCACATTATTGCAACATCAAAAGAAATACCAAAATAAATATTTGTTGCAACAATACTAGCTACTAATGTTGTTAACAAAACTGATAGCCTAACCTATTAGGTTATAGAGAATTTTATCTAAACGTTCACACACTCTTTTCATGCAAATTCTGATTACACGGAAGCTAACATCCTAATAATACTTCTTGAATTTTACTAGCCTCAAAAGAATAAGGGAAATGCATTTTTCAAAATTCTCAACTCATTGCAGTGTTTCAGCTGTACTACCGTAAAGGCAGAACACATCTTACTCCATAAATTTTGTTTCAAAATACATATATAATATGACCCTGAAACTTCACATCCATACAAATAACATATAAACAATCAAAAACAAATTTTTCCAGGGTGATAAAATACTATTTGATATTTACAACAGGTTTTAAAACTTAGGTCGCAAAAACTATCAGCATCAAATTCATAGTGAACAAACTTGGTTCAAAAATTTCTAATTAAATATTTTATGAGAAAAGTAAATCTTAAAAAAATAATTAAACGTTAATAACATATAAATGTACAATATATCAAAAAATTATCTCAAAATCCTATCATACAAATTCAGAATATAGTTTCAAATGTAGTTAATAGAAAGTGGCAACATCAAATTCATATTGAATATACTTGTTTCAAAAATCCTAATTAAATATTTATGAGGAAATTAAATCTTAAGAATTACTGGACATTCATGACATACCAATACACAACATATCATAAAATTAACTCAAAATCTTTCATATGAATTCAAAATATATTTTCAAAATTAGATATCATGCAATTAACAACTAAAAATCCTAGTTATAATAACATGTTCATGTATCTATATACATGTATACGTAATTGTATATACATATATTTATATGCATGTAAAGGGAGAGAAATAGTATGATTACAATAATTCATGCTTAATCACGATATAAGATAACAATACCTTGAGACTTCTCTATTTTTTTTCTTGCTACGTAGAGATGATTAGGATGAGGTCTAAGTATATTATTACCTTTTTTATGGCTAAAGTAAAATCCTTGGGCATGTGGTTGAGAGAAGAGAGATTAAGGTGATTGAGGGCTTTATTGATGGTCAAGAATGGTTCAACATAGTAAAAATGTATGAGAAAGAAAATAAAAAAAAGAAAGGTCTGAATTTTTCTTTTTTTTATTAGTACATTTATTATCATTATTCAACCATAATCTCTATTCTTTTAATAACATCTATATTAACCAACTTTACGTATATATATGTATATAACAGAATAAGATTTATATTAATAGCAAATTAAAGATATTTACATAAAAATCCTAGAATAATCATTAAATAAATATTGTAATACACACAATTGTTTTAATTATTTAGTCAATCAAATAAATATCATAAATAAAATCAATTGATCAAATGATTGGCTTGAAATTGCCTTAGCACATCCAGTCCTCGTCACAGTTACCTGCATAGATACTAATTAAAAATATTAGTGACCTATTTTAAATAATTTTATCATAATTAGATAACATCAACTAAATTTTCTGTTAGTTCTAACGAAAGTTCTTGTCGTAAAAAGTGTGGTGTTACAATCCCTTATACGTTATAAAAGTTTCGTCCTCAAAACTTAGAACAACTCAGGCTATTTTTGCCTTTTATCATCTTTATGCTCCCAAGTTGCCTATTCAACATCTCTAGTGATGCATCAAAGATGGGTCTTGGGGTGGTGCTTATGCAGAAAGGAAAAGTCATCGCCTACCTTTCAGAACAAGTAAAAGATTATGAGAAGAATTACCTCACCCATAATTTAGAGTTTCGATAATCTTTGCTCTTAAGACCTAGAGGGCTACTTGTATAGATTTCACTACAAAATTTACAAAGATCATCAGAGTGTGAAGTGTTTTTTCTTCACCCATAGGGACTCAAATATGAGGCTTCATAAATGGCACGAAGTGATTAAGGACTATAATTGTGACATCCTTTACCATCGTGGAAAAGCTCATGGAGTAACTGGTGCCCTAAGTAGAAAGTCCACTATAACATTGATGTCATTGTCTGATACAATAGGCCTATTTCATAATAATAGCAAATTCCAGGAAAGATTGATTCAAATAACCTTAATTTCAAATGTTACAATAATTATATTCACCTAATTTTTAATAAAACCTTAGAAAAGATTTTAAATTTAATTTTTAAATATTGAGATTTACAAAGAAAAAAGAGTAAATAGAGTAAGAGAAAGTCACTATGTAACAATTTAAAGTTAGACAGTGTACATATGTTACTGTAAGAAGAAAAACTAAAAGAACTTCATTAATATGTAACAATTTGATATTTATGGCAAAAATCAAATATTTCTTAACTATATGTTAATTCAAGTACCAATGTCATTCATGGTAAAATTCATGTAACAAATTTAGTTTTAAAGTTTACTATATTAAATCATGCATAGTATGTTTAATTGATTATTTGCACTTTGAGCTTTGAATCTTTACCAATCACATTCTATATTTGGTCAAAAAAATTTAAAAAAATTTATTTCAAGATCAAAGTACCATATCCGTTTATTTTTTTAAAAAAGGCATAACTTTAAAAAAACTAATCGGTAGTTATATGTTATAATAAATAATTTTATAAAAAAAAGAAATGAATGAGGTCGAATTTTACATTGTATAGTCTCTTCAAGAATATAAGGAGAAATAGATTAATTTCACTTATAAAGAATAATTATGATTTTTATAATTATACACATTTCACAAATTTCTAGTTGCGTAATTTTTATAATAAAATAGAAGACTCAAGTTCAGTTGCACATGCCATCTTTAATAGTATAATACATCGTACACTAAAAAAAACAAAAAAACGAGTTATTTTCAAATAAGATTTCATAGATAAATAATAATACATATTTTTTAATTATTAAACCTTATGGTTTAAATTTTGATCTATAATTACATATATTTCAAATATATAAAAATTAATTTACACTCTTTCCTTTAGTAAATATACTTGAACTTTAATTTTGATCATTTATTTATTTCTAATAAATTATGCATTTTGAAAATTATGTTTTTTTCATTAGTATTCAATATTTTCTCATAGCTGGATTAGTATATTCTTCTTAATTGTTGAAGAAGATAGAATTTAATTTAAGTTAATTTTTATTTTAAAGTACTCATTTTGAAAACTTTAGTGTTCGCAAAGTTATTCTTAAATATAAAAGTTAATCAAAATTATTAATATTTGTTAATTGTTGCCTCAAAAGTAAAATTTTGGTCTCCTATTTCTTTTTTAAAAATATATATGATTTTATTATTACTAAATTAAAGTATTTGGTATACAATCGATGAAAGTTTCAAAATTTAAATTTTGGCTTATTATTTTTTATATTTTTATTTGAAACATGATTTTTAATTAAAATAATGGGATTATTTTCTTGCTGTTAGGTTATGTTTTTTTAGTTTGTAAATACAATTTTTTTTTTAATTTTTGTCATAATAGGACTACAATAATGTTTTACTAAAATTGCAAACTTCAGTAGAGGTGAATTAAATAACCTTAAGTTCTATTCACGTCATTGTTAATAAAAAAACATAGAAGAGATTTTAAATTTAATTTTTAAATATTGAGATTTAAGGAAAAGAGTAGACAAGATAAGAAAAATATCTCCTTTATGTTTGTTGTGTTTTCTTTTCATTCTTATTTTAGTTAGGTTTAATCAATAAGGTGAAAAATCCAAAAAAGTTAAAAAGAAACAGATTTAAACTCTAAATAAGGATTTGTTATGGCTTTCACAAATCATATTTTATATTGCCCCTCAAAATTTTTAGTTTCAAAATTATATTATTATTTCAATCTCTTATGTTTCATTATAGTCTTTTTATTTCTTACTTATATAGAGGTGTAATGTTAGATAATCTTAAATTAGTGTTAATAATAGATAAAATTATTAAATGAAATGAAACAAAATAAAAAAGTAAATGATAATTAAAAGTAAATAGAATTAAAAAGGGTATAAATGTTTTTGTTAAAAAAAACAGAAGAAAAATTAAAAGGATTTTATTTAATAATGTATTTAATATTTACGGCAAAAGTCAAACCCTTAAAAGTTGTCCAGATATTAATATGATACTTATGACAAAACTCAGGTAAAAATATAATTTAACTTAATAAAATGAAAATATAATATGAATGATTGAAACAAGAATTAAAAGATAGAATCTAAATATATCTGTGAGCTACTATAAAAAGATTAGAAGAACTTTATTTAACAAATATTGATTTGACATTACTTGGGTATTTCTTAAACCATTTGTTAATTTAAACCTCGAGAGAGGTTGATTCAAATAGTCCTAATTTTAAATTTTATGATAAAAATATTTATGTGGTAAAGGAATGAAAAAAATAAATATGAAAAGGTAACTTTTTATGGATCTTCTATATTGTAATTTTTGTTTTTGGTTATATTTCTTTGTTGGAAGGAATCAAAGAGAGAAGATAAAGTGAGCAAGAGGAATAACTAAGCACATGAATAAGATTAGCCTTTATATGTTTTTTGGATTAATTAATAATTATGAATATCAGGATGTTGTATTTGATTTTGGCAAAAAAAATAATTTACTTTACTTGAAAGTTTTTAATTAAATATGACATTTTATGTTTATTTATTAGTATTTTCTCTTGATTAACTATGAATATTAGGTGAATAAAAAAATGAAATATTATTACAAATAATATTTAGCATGTAAAATTACGATTTAATTATATGTCATCTAAGGCAAAGAGAATTCGAGAAATCAAGTAAGAAGAACATTTCTCCAGCCATAAAAATCAAACAAAAGGATGATTAATATGAACTTATTTACTTGTATTACTATTTATTCTTTAAATTATCACTAAATTTAATTCTTTAAATATTTTTTTTAATTATTCATTTCTTCCCATCGATACTTAAAATAAAATACTTATGAGTACCTTAGAATGTTTTTATTTTAAATAATAAAGTATTTAATTAATATTTTATTTATAAAAATACATTCTAATATTTTAGTTATTAAATAATATAATTATTTTAGTAAATTTATAGGAATCACGTGCAACTTACTAGTTACATTAAGAGCGCGGATTGTCTAACTGATAGTGGTCCATTCTACACAACACTAACCAAGTTGGGCATGTGTGATATCTATGCACCAACTTGAGGGGGAGAATTAGCATGTACAACTATATTTCCTTATTCAATTAAGAATTAATGCAATAAATCAGGATAATAGTTCTCACATTGATTGATTGATTGATTATGTAGTTGTGTGATTGTATAGTTGATTTTTCTTTTTAACAGACTTATATATGATACAAGTACCCGCGACATATATTAAAAAAATCATTCAACCAATTTATCAATTCTTTTACACTCACGAAGGCCACTGATCGATTAATAGACAAGTTCGTTTCAATGCCTACTCCACTGCCTCAGCTGAAGTTAAATGTCAACATGAATCCCTTGCCAAACCACGGTCGAGGGATCAATATGTTGAAGACTAGGGAATGTACTCTCAGCCTCCTCATCTTGATTGCAGACTTAGATGTCCAAATCATTCTGCTTGATAATTTATATAAAAACATATGCGCCAGATTGGATCGAGGAGGTCCAGATTGGTCTACCATGATGAGAATGATGAGGAGCCATATGTTGGCCTGAGAATCCTAACAAACCAGGGGATGGAATCGGGCATTTTACTCGAGGGGGTAGGCCGTTCAAACCACCAAAATTGCAAGTTGATACTTCTGTCGAATTGGCGCATCAGACTGTAACTATGTCAGCAAAAGACAAAGAAAAGGTCACAAAAAAGCTCCCAAAAATACACATCCAATGGCGGAGGCTGGGCCATTAAAGGGAAAGGAGAAGGCTGATGAAGGAGAAGGTCCAGATATAACGTTTGCGGTACTATCACTTTAGACCTGATCATTGGCCCAGTTATGATCCCTACCGTCTTCTAGGTGTTGGATGTGCAACCCTATTTCTACTTGCTTTAGGAAGTTAGTAGGTGCCATCATCGCTCCACCAGAAGAAGATGAAATTCAGATATGTAGATCATGAGATCACCATCAGAAGGATGTAGTGGTGAGAGTTTGTAAGTAGAGGACCATGTCCTAGAGCTGTTCCTGTGGACATAATTGGGAGTCGGAGATGCACCTTTTGGAGGAACTTCCCACATAGCTCCAATGCAGCAATACAAATTTTCAAGAACTATACGAGGAAACTAGGATATCTAATAAGAAAGCCTTTGCATATTGAGGGGTTCGCAATGAGGACTGTAGAATATCTCAATTATCCTGGACATGATTAAGAGACACGGTAAAGCTGAAAGAAGGCTGTTCTACTATTCGTTGTAACTGGATTTCCCTACTTTTTTATGAGATGTTTGTGAGAGAAGGACAAACTAAGATAAGAAAGAGTGGACAAATTATTATAGGAGGTCTCACGACTCTCAGACAGAATCGGGGAGGCCTTGGATTGGAGAAGTCTGTTGCCTAAGAATTGGGGATACGTTGAAATTCATGGCGAAGGAACCAGTGGTCGACCGAGAAACCAATCGAACCACTAGATTAGTGGGAGAATTCCCTTATTCTGGCTGCACTACTGACCTGCTAGGGATTGAGGAGGATTGTGATTGTTGTTAGATGGAAGGTTCACTGCCTAACATTGCTCGATTATGGGAATTCAGAAGGAGAAGGAAGAGATCGTTGGAAAGGATGACACCCAAGGATCAAAACTGTTGCCATGGAAACCGTAAAGATGTGTGCAAGGCAATATAGCATGAAGGATGGCACCAACAAAGTTGGATCAATTGAAAAAAATACTACCCGTAGGATGAGTCATCAATTTTCCTACTTTCCCACATTGTATCAGAAGTACGTTTTGCTGGATCCTCCATTTCCCGCAAAAAACAGATTTTTCAATCGCTGACTAGTCTGAAAACCTCAAATGAGGCCGTACAGAAAAAAAATTAGGGCTTAAAAGAGGCATAAGAAAGAGAACGAAAAAAGTCCTAATAAAAAAACTATATGGAAAAACAATCTTTCAAAATAAAGTGATTTATTTAAGTCTAAACTAGCCAACTCATTTTGAAATTTATATACCAGAAAGACAATTATATTGAAGCCCAAAAAAATGAAAAACAAATAAAAAAACTCTATAATTAATTATGAGCTACTCATTAAAATGTTTCAAAGTTCGAAGCCAGCTTGAAAAATACTCAAAACTCTTCACCCTTGAAAAGATCAAATTCGAAACCAATATTATTTGAGTAGGCTCAAAAACGTCGGTAGCCAAATCTATTTTGCAACCTTAAATCAAAGTAACTTAGCTATAGTTAGTTGAATACCTAACTTCCATTAAAGAAGAGAAACTGTTTGATGATGTAAATCATTTAATTTTATAACACCATCATATATATACATGCAACGACTCATAGTCTATCTAAATAGATGGCATGGAATTTCCCCTAAATCTCATTCTAAGTCACTTAGGAAATGGGCATGCCTTCCAGCTTTGATCCATTTTTCTCCCTTACCCTCGTCTTCAAGAAGAAATACGGCAATTTGTCATGCTTTGTACTTGCAATACTTAGAGCTTGCTGCTCCAAAACTTTACCTCGAGAAGTAGACGAGCATCATGAAATTAAGCCAAGTTAAACTGCACCAGAAGTTTAAAATACTCATGGTCAACTAGTTTGAACTCCACTATTTTCCCTCACTCCATGAACAAGTTGCTCTCACCACTTCTTCCCATTAAACGCCTTTTCTAGCAGAAGCATAAGGTTGCGCACTTTTTCTCTCATTCCCATATGATTCTAGCTGGTTACCCCTCTATTTATCACATCTGCAACTCAAAATTTCAACAACCCAGATATACATGCAGTTCAATAGTACTGCGTCCTGCTTTTGGAAAGAAAATACTGTGAGAATCATAAATTGAAACAAAAAAAAAAAAAAACACAACATAAATTAAAAGTAATACTCAATTTGACACACAAAATCTCTCTTTTACACAAGATGAGTTGATTAGCATTGTCAATCACAAGGCTAGGTACACTCATTATTTACAGAAGTACTTTGCAACAAATGTAATTTTTCTTCCATTGTTCCTTGTTAACATTTTATCAACTGAAGCAGATCTACATATTTTGTTTGTGTAATAGAAACACAATCCGCTGCACTCATCATTTGAAACTTTTTTTTTTTGATAATCTATCATTTGGAACAATAGTTTTACCAGTTTCATAAATAGAAAACAAGGAAGTCCTTGACTAAACTGTTAACCCTGTGCAAACTTCAATTATTAGATGCGAAATTGCCACCTGAAACTCATGCACTTATGTGGAGCAAAATCAATTTACTTAGATTATCGACCAGAAAACCAAGAGACAGCCCTGATTAGGGAAACTGGAATTCAGACAACGGCAACTATGAACGTGCCTAAAATGATGTTAAAAATGCCAACCTGAAATGATGTTCCATCTTTGCACTAGGACAACACTCCATCTTTGCACTAGGATTCTGGAGAGAGAGGTAGAAGGTATGGACAAGGGAGACATACTTCAACTTTTAAGACAATCTCATTTTGAAAGAAAAATTACTCAAGTGAAATAACATTTTGCTTAGTCCAATCACATACCACTATCTTCAATACACTAATAATGCCCCCAAAAATGCATACATTAAAAAGAGTTGAAAAATGGGTTCAAATACTATTGAGCAAAAGCGAAAACCTTTTACCTAGTATCCCACTCTATAATTTGCAGATACACCACCCATTAAGACTAGCAATATCATATTATAACATAATATCAAATGATACATTATTAAGCAATGCCATGATCGATGACAAATGTCGGTGACAAACGATGGAGTGCAAGGACATACCTGGACAATCTCAAGCTAACTTAGCTCCAGATGGATGGGTTTCTAAATTGAGTAGCCATTGCCTCTGATAGAAATTTAACAAGGTTTTCCCTCTCAATTTCCTTTTCTTTCTTGAGCTCTAGATGTCGGACCTAAGTCACAGGCTAGAAAAAATTAGCAACACATTGCAAAATACCAATGATATTCGAGGATTAGAAAGAAGAAAATATAGACTTTCCTTCTAGATAAAGAGAAGTGCAAATCGAGCTGGAGTGCTAAAGGAAGAAGTGCTTATGATAAGATCATCATCTAAAACAACATACAACAAAAGCGTAAAGCATGAACTAAAAGAAATGCAGTTTTGAAATAATAATTTAAATAAATGAGAAAATACCAACTTTTAAAAGCCCATTTCCAGCTCATCATTCCACCTAAAATTTTAGAGTTGCGAATTATTCCAATCCAAATGTACTAAAAAATGTTTCACCTTGGTGTCAATTACCATGGTTTTCCTGTCGTCAAAATAACAAAAAGACTTGGTGTGTCAATAAATACCTCATGCCCCCTGACCTTATTTAAGCTAATAGGAGTTAGAAGAAAACAGAGACAATAAGGGTGTAAACACCGCTGAATGTATCCATGCAATGCACCAATTTTTACGTAAACATACTTTGTCTATTGCAAGCTAATTATATCTGTGATTCTAGTGTGTTAAAAGTCAACAAATTTACGTGGAGGACACAAGTGCAACTACACCAACACCTCATCCTTAATGGATGACAATTTGACACCTTGAGATGTCAATGACATCCCCAGAAACCTGCAGCCCATTGCACATCTTTTTCTCAGGAGGTAGAGATGCATACCACGCAAAACGCATTACTTGAAGTATTTTTAATTATATCGTGTAACCTTTAAGCTTCCAAATAAATCCTAGTTCACATGTAATAAAATCCAAAATCCACATAACATATGCAGAGGGATTCTTATTGATAATCTGGAATGATACTGTTATACAACTGACTGATGAGGTTGTTACCAACGTACCACCCTTAAATTTCCTTATACCACCTTATCTAACAATTTCCTTTCATTGCACATAAATCTTTGTGCATACTCAATATTATCAAGGTCTACCAAAGGATCTGTTTGACAAAGAAGAGATCTTATTCAAACAGCCTAAGAGAGGAATGAGTGAGTGAACTTCTAAGTCATGAATTAATTTATCAAATAGTTTTACTATCATGTAAAATTCAAAAGGGCCAATTTTTGCTACCTCAATTGTAAAAATCTGACTAATTTGTCATCCAATGTATCCAGCTGGCAATCACTGCCTTACCTTATATGTCCAGTGTCATTTTCTTTTCACCCAATAAGAAAAATGTTGGTTACAAAAAACGTTGACTCCAAAAAAAGGATTACTGAATGTGCAAGACTACAAAGTTGAAAATGATATTAATTATCCCTGCCAGCATGTAGACAGAAAATTCAAAAATCTTGCGCTCCACCTTACATAGTTATTAATAAGTACTATATTATAACACAGACAGGTAATCTTATGATCCCACATTATTAGCTATTCCGCTTCTAGTGCAACATGTAAATTTGTCATATAAAAGTTATTTTCATCTCAATAACAAACCTTATAGCTTCTTAGGTCAAACCATCAAAATTGAAGAGTCAAAATTTAAAAAAAAAAAAAAAAGAATGGATAACAATTCATCAAAATTTCACAAGCACCTTTTGTGGTCAATCATATGCAGTAGCATAATCATATAAAGGTGAGAACAAATTAGGTTAGGAGTCAACCTTAACTGAACCTTTTTGGGATACACCAGAGTCGGTAATGACAACAAGACATTTGATATCATGCTCGCTTGCATATTCATACTGTTCAGTAAGGCTTGGATCACGCAAGGGGACAAACTCTGCCTGTATGTATTGCTTTCAGTAATTTAGATTGTGCTGCGGATATCCCAAAACAATCTAGAAGGACATCAGATTACCGACCTTGATATTCTCCTCCCATAGTTCGGCCACTAGTTCCATGCGCTCAACTAATAAGCCACCCCCTCCTCTTGAACAGACAAGAATATTAATGCCAATGTCATTTCTGTTCATGTTACAATGAAATTGCCACGAATTTAGTAGATGCAGCGAATGATAACATTAAGGCCAATAACGCCATACTCTAATATAAGGAGAGAAAACCACCTATAATATTTACTATCAACAGAAGAATGCAGCAAAATAGTCTCCAGTGCAATACTAGTGCCAACTGCACCAGGACATGATTTCTGGCAACAAGAGAGGTATAATCACAAGCATATTAGTTACTGCTAGGAACAAGCAAAGACATTTAATGTGTTAAAATGAGGAGGGAAAAAAAGAGGCAAATGCCCCTGGATTTCATGACAAAACTCCTGGCATATCACATTCTTACTACAATACCTATACAAGGCAAGGAAAAAGGAAAAAGATAATCAAATGGTCCCTTTCCAGAACACCTTAATGCGTAAAACCTTGTTTTAGCATCAGAAATCCAGTGATCCTCTCATAAAGTGGCCATACATGAGCCAGCGCCATCATCATTTGAGAAAAATGATAAAGACTATCATAACCTTTCATCTTCTATTGCAGCAAATAAGGTATCACCTTAGTTATTGTTAGGCACATTGGACAGAAGATTACCCAGTGAAATAAAAGGCTATAGTTTAAAAAATTTCAGTAACCTCCAGATGCAAGGGGAAGAACAGAACAGCTAATGCCTCAAAAGAGTGATGGTCAAATATAATGTATTAGTTTCCTTTTTCAAGCCTAGATCTTACCTCAATCTTCGGGCGATGTCCTCTTCAGGTGCGAGAATAGAAGCATTCTACAGGATATCAAAATGCATATCTTTCATGCAAGAACAAATGTAAGATTATGTTTGCATCCCAGGTTGTGATTATTTTATTAATGTGTCAGTTAGAGAGTACAAAAGTGATGTTGCAACTTTATCGAAACATAAAATTATAACTTGAAGTAATTGGGTATGAATTATTTGTAAATTAAACCACAACATGAAGCTACCGCAATGAATGCACTATGCCGTAGAAAGAACACGACCCATCCCAAAGAAAAATACATTTTGCTATCATAATGAAACCAAAGAGATAAAATGCGAACAAGGAAAGAGAAACATCACTAACACCTACATATTCAGACTCTGCCATCTGCTGAAGCAAGTAATCATAACGACCACCAACAGCAAGCAGTGTTCCTTCCATTAGTGATACAGGATTATTATCTTTTCTTAAATATATCTGCATAAAGAAATGAATATTTATCAATGAAAGAACAAAAGAAAATAATAAGGTTTTGCTATTTATGCCATTTCACAGCACGCTCTACAGTGCTATATACCATAAATTTAGCAGCTATAAATCCCATTTTGCACATAGGCACATTTTTTCTCTTTTATCTTATTATGAAACTCTCCAAAACTTGTACTTACAGATTCATGTACTCAGCTATTATCGCAAGGTGGTTGCTGATTCACAGAATGTGCATATAATATTCGCTTAAAACTAAAAGTATTCCTAACTTCATGATAACATGGTTATCAACTGCCTATCCCAACAAGAAATGAAGAAAAGGTAGAACAACGTATGTATTATATAAATCTTGAAATTGATGCAAAGGAGGTGCTTCATGCAGCCGGATATAGATCGGTCAAGCAATCACATATTTAGGTCTACAAAATGTATAATTCACCTCCCCGACAAAATGATACATATCCACAACACCTAGTTCCTTCTATGACGTAAAAGTTTTCAAAGATGGGCGTAGCACGACATCCCAACGTATGAGAGGGAATACACACACAGATTTCCTGAATCCTCATATAGCAGAATTGCATATTCAATCTCTAAAAGCTAACTTAACAAATCAGCATCTCCGTTTCTTTCAACTTAAAGGTTTTGTATCAGAGTTGTTTAATTAGACCAAGCACTTTGTTTTATGTATGATTCATAGTAATTATTTTGAATGATGCAGACTTTGAATCCACAGCATATATACTGTGGTTCTTAAACATTCAAACCCTGGATATGACACCCTTATGGCTATTGAATAAGGTTAAATGCAAATTGCCATAACAGTTGCAACAAAACAAGGTTGAACTGGGACTCCTAAGGACCCTAACTCTAACTTGCATTTTTGAGTTCCTTAACAAAAGGATTAATCCTTTGTTCCTGATCAGTTAGGTATCGAGAAGATGAATTAGCTGCTTAGATCAATTTAGCGTAAGCGACAATCAGTAAACGAAAGCACGACTGGCAAGAATTTGAGATAATAATTGATGCAGGAGTTTTAGTGATTTGTTTCAATTATTTTGCTTTAGAGTTGTTTTTCCTCTCTCAGATGTCCTGTTGTGGTTTGTTTCAGTTTTGTTTTAACTCCTGTCAAGTTACTCAAGCAGGGGGTATTCAGGTCATTCTGCTTATTAGGGCAGTGTAGGAATTTTTGTTCTCTTATAAATACTGTGCTACAGTTATTTTGTGGACAGGATCAATAATATTTAGTTATTTTTTGCAGGTTTGATCCTTGTGGAATGCCAGCTCGGGTCTCGGTGGACGTGGAAATTGAGGGCAGCAAGCACAAGCTGCAGACTTGGCAGATATGAGGCAAATGATTGAGAAGTTACCGAGGGCTTTCTTCAAGCTCTTGACTGTCGTGAACTGTGGAAAATCATAGGATGAATATGTATTTTATTAATTTGATTATACATGCCTACCCTTCTTATACATGCCTACTCTAAATATAAAATAGGAAAAAAACTTATTGCCTATCAAATCCCTTAAAATAAGGGATCCATAATTAACTCTCCTCTATTCTAGGAAACTAAATAAAACAAAATATACAATTTCCTACAGTAAATGATCACTAACAAACAGATTTTTTCCAACACTCCCCCTCAAACTGGTGAATAGACATTGTCCATTCCCAACTTGGTAACAATTGCTTGAAACATTGGATTACTGAGTCCCTTGGTTAGCACATATGCTAATTGTGAATTGCTGGCCACATAAGATGTGCAAATCAAGCCGCTATCTAACTTTTCCTTAATAAAGTGCCTATCAACTTCAATATGTTTTGTCCTATCATGTTGGACTGAATTATGTGCGATGTTGATTGCGGACTTATTTTCACAATACAGGCTCACAGGACCATCCCACTTAATCTTCAAGTCTTCTAAGATGATCTTTAACCATAATAACTCACAAAGTCCTTATGCCATCGCTCGAAATTCTAATTGTGGCAACTACATTTTGTTTCTTACTTCTCAATGTTACTAAATTCCCACAAAGGAAAGTACAATACAGAAGTGAATCTCCTGTCTATCATTGACCCAGCATAGTCTACATCCGTGTATGCTTCAAGTATTAGTCCACCAACACTCTTTTTAAATAAGATGCCTTTCCCTGGGGATCCATTAAGGTAGTGCAACACTATATAGACAGCCTGCAAGTAGACTTCTTTTGGGTTGTGCATAAATTAGCTTAGTTTGCATGGAAGGACTAGAAAGTGTTACCTCATTTCCAAAATTAGAGTGAGATGCTTGGACTTGCGTTGGTGCAGAGTTTGAAGCTATCTTCCTCGAGTACACTAGAGAATATATTGTTTTACCATAAGTTTCATCACCTTTAGTTACAGGTTCAGAGATATGGCTTGGTGAAATTAAGGGCTCCAGCTAAGATTGTTAAGGTTCGGATTCTGGTTGAATTGGGTGTGCTGGTTGAATGGAATGCATGGGTATAGGTTTAGGTTGAGTTTGTGGAGGCTCAGATTCAGAAAGTTAAGGTTGTGAAGGCTTGAGTTTAAGTGGAATGGAAGGAACACGTATTGATGAAGAAGTTGAGAGGCCAAGTAAGAACAAGTCTTTATCCTTATCTTCCACAAATGTAGGTTCTCGCTGAAGATAAGATTTGATGAAATAAGATGCATTTTCATCAAATATGACATCTGCACTGACATAAAATTTTCTTGTAGGTGGATGATAACATTTGTAGCCCTTTTAGGTTGAGGAATACCCTAAAAAGACACATCTTATAGCTCTTAGATCTAATTTTCCTCTGTGTTGACTGTGAACATGAACAATGACACAACCAAATACTCTGGAAACAAGGTTATTTGTAGTGCTAAAATCTGGATAAAAATGTGAGAGGACATCCATAGGACTTTTAAAAAAAAAACCCCTAAAAGGTAATCTATTTATGAGGTATGTGGCTGTAAGAACAGCTTCCCCCAATAGACTTTTGGTACATCTTTTTGAAACAGAAAGGCTCAAGTTGTGGCAAGCAGGCGTCCATTTTTTCTCTCGGCTATGCCATTTTGTTGTGGGGTATTGATACATGATGATTCATGGATGATCCACTCATGTTGAAAATATGGAGAGAGAATTTGATTGAAATAGTCTCTCGCATTATCTGACCTAAATCTTTTGATTTGAACCCTAAACTGAGTTTTGATCATGTTGTGGCAATTTAGGAACATTTTGCTTACATCAGATTATGATTTAAGTAGAAAGACCCAAGTGACTCTAGTGCAATCATCAATAAAAGAAACAAACCACCTAGTCCCAGAAACATTAGGAATATGACCCCATATGTCACCATGAATCAATGCAAAAGGAATGGAGCTTCTTCTAGTACTGATAGGAAAGGGTACTCATCTGTATTTTGCCAACTCGCATACATCACAATGAAAATGTTCATTGCCTAAACCTTTAAATAAAGAGGGAAACATAACCTTAAGAATACCAAAGGAAGGATGTCAACTCTCAAATGGTGAAGCCATATTTTATCTTTATTGGTTAAGGAATGCTCGGAAATGAATGAAAAAGGTAATTTGCTTATGTTAACATTCAGATTGTCATGTGTTCCAAGGTAGTATAGTCATTTTGCGCCTTAGCATGTCCAATCATCCTCCCCGAACACTGATCTTGAAATAAACAGTGAGTAGGATAAAAAATTACTTCACATCCTATGTTATGAGTGAGTTTATTTATAGAAACAAGATTAGTTGATAATTTAGGAACATGAAGTATATTCTTAAGAACAAATGAAGAACTCATCTTAACATCTCCAACACTAGCCACGGTGCTTAATGAACCATAGGCAGTGGCGATTTTTCTATTACTGGGACATGGAACATATGTACTGAATTTGTGAGAAGAAGGGGTCATATGATCCGTGGCTCCCGAATCGATGATCTAAGAGTCTGTAAATATTCTACCTGAGATATTTAAACCTTGTGAAAAAGTAAATTTACCTGGATGTGCCAATAAACAGGTACCTATAGGCTTCTCGAGGTTTACCAGTAGGTTTTTCAACCTTTTAATGTCTTCTCTATCCATTTTCCTTTGTTCTTGAGCCTTCTCATCTTCTTGCTGAGTAGTTGTTTTTGACATGACTAACTGATAAGTGATTCGAACAAGAAAAAGAATGGCTATGAAGGCCTGGATTATAGATAGTTGACAATTCTTTGTGATACAGCAATGAAAGCTGAAAAATGTACTCTTTTTTTATATCAGATTACAGAGTACAAAACAAAAAAAATGGGCTATAAAGGCCAAAGTTGTAATTCCCATAAAAGAGCCTAAGGCTCTGATACCATGTGGAAAATCAAAGGATGAATATGTATTTTATTAATTTGATTATAGATGCCTACCCTTCTTATACATGCCTACCCTAAATATAAAAAAAGAAAAAAAACTGATTGCCTATCAAATCCCTTGAATCAGGGATCCATAATTAACTCTCCTCTATTCTAGGAAACTAAATAATACAAAATATACAATTTCCTAAAGTAAATGATCACTAGATTTTTTCCAACATGAACTACTAGCATCTACGGTAAGAGAACCTAAGGGTCAACGTGAGCCTTTAGGTGCACCGAAAGGTGGCACTGAAGGAAAAGAAACTGATTTTGAAGAGGAGTTCAATCCCTTTCATGTGCAAGCCCCTTGGGATGAACAAAAACGTGGTGGTGGATTGGAGGACAGAATGGTTAGAGCTCTTGACTTAAATGGAGGAGGCATCAGGAAGGAAGTTGCTGATTTCTCTAGCAAACTGCATGCAGAAGAAATTTAGATTGGGAGGCAAGCTTAGAAAACAATTTTGAATGGGAACCCATGCAAGAAGACAGTACTGTTTTGTTTGTTAAGCTGAAGCTGAAAGGGGCTGCACTTCAATGGTGGAAGAGAGTTGAAAACAGCACTCAACAAGGCAATATAAAAATTTCAACATAGGATCATATGAAAGAACAAAATTTAGGAACAATTTTTACCCGCAATTACTCAATGGAGTTGTATGAGAAATTTCACAATCTAAATCAGAAGAGCATATGTCTATTGAAGTATACAGAACCAAATTCAACAATCTCTGCTCAGGTGCATGTTGGTTTGAATGAGACAAATGAGCAACTGAAATATCATTATCTTTCCATTTTAAATCAGTCCATTACAGATGAGATTGGTGTTGCCCGTTTTTTCAACTTGGAAGATGCTCGACAGTATACCGTAATGGCCGAAAATGCGTAACGTGTTATGGTGCAAGACAACCAATCATAGGGAGAAGACAAATATGAGAGGCGCAACTGCTGTAAGACATGCGCAGCGAACAATCAGGTCAAAGAGCTAACGATGAAACTACTTCATAAGACCAAGGAGGTTGCAGAAGTATTACTACTGCAGAAAATGAAAAGGGGAAGGAAATTATGAAGTATGGGCCACAAAACAGTGCTGGTACAGCTTATAAAAGAACAACGGTAAACTTAGTTGCTTCACTTGTCGAGAGAGAGGCCATGGAGCATATTCTTGCCCACAAAGAAGAGTTAACTTGGCTGAGTTTGAAGATGGAGACCGTATATAAAATGAGTATGATGATGAGGAATCAGAGAATGTGGCTACACTACCTGTTCAAAGAGAATATTTGGCAGTTCGTCATGTTATGACTAAACCAAAGGTAGAAGAAGACACCAGAACATATTTTGAACTTGTGTTCCTTGCGAGGGAAAGGTGTGTGAGGTGATCTTAGATTGATGAGCTAGAGAGAAACTGTTTCCAAATGAGCAGTGGATAAGTTGATGCTAGCTACAGAAAAACATCCTAGTGTATACAATATTGCTTGGTTTTGAAAGGGAAATGAGGTACCAGTAACCTCAAGATGCCTTATTTCACATAGGGAAGCAATGTTTAAGGATGAAGCTTTATGTGATGTGGCATCCATCTTGTCTCATTTTGTTGGGAAGACCGTGCTTTATGACAAGGATATGCTTCATCACACAAAGCCTAAACTTACATGTTTGAGAGAGGGCATAAGACTTTTACCTTGCAGCTGTTGAAGGAAGAAGGTTCAAGTAGATAAAAAATCAGCAGCAGTAACATTGTTTTGGCTGGGAAAAAAATTGAGGAAAAAAGTAAAGAAGTTGGGAGTCATTGATGCGCTAGTTGGTAGGAACAGTCAAGAGGATCAATCAATGAATTTCATCCCCAAAATTCAGAATTTGTTCCAGGAAGTAATTCCTAAAAGTTGCCGGAAGGTTTACCTCCAATGAGAAGTGGGCAACATGGAATTGACTTGGTGCCTGAGCACCTTTACCTATTCTGCCAGCATATAGAATGCCTCCATTGCAGCGGGCTGAGATGAAGAGGCAAGTGGAGGACCTAATGACTAAGGGGTTCATTTAAGAAAGCAAGAGTCAATGTGCAGTGCCAGCATTTTTGACAACGAAAAAGGATGGATCATGGGGAATGTGTGTGGATAATAGTGCCATCAACAAGATCACTGTTAGATACAGGTTACCAATTTCAAGGCTAGATGATAGGTCAGAAATGTTGGCTGGTTCAAATTACTTTTCAAAAATTGACTTATGGAGTGGCTACCACCAAATTCAAATTTGAGATGGGGATGAGAGGAAGACTTCTTTCAAGACCCCAGATGGCTTAAAAGAATGCCGTCAATGCCTATTGGGTTATCGAACGTTCCAAGCACAATTATGACAGCTATGACAGAGATACCAAAACCATTCTTGGACAGTCGAACATCACTGTTGAAGCCTTAAGTGGGCGTCATTGTTACTAACAAATATGAGGACTCAAGTAGTGGGCTTTGAGGAGTTGAAGAACCAGTATAAAGATGACCCATATTTTAACCATGTACTTGAGGGGCTAAAAGACACAAACAGCCATAAAAAATCTCCATACAATCTGCATGATGGATGTCTTTTCAAAGGCATGCAACTATGCTTTCTAGAGGGGTCTTCACCGAATAGACTGTGTTGGAATTACATGGTGGAGGTTTTGGAGGCCACTTTGGCAGGGATAAGACGTTGGAAATGATAGCTTCTCATTATTTTAGGCCGAAAATGTATCAGGATGTTGAACGGGTTGTGAAAAGGAGTCGAGGAATGTCAGCTCAGAAAGGGTCATACTCGAACTACTGGATTATACTATCCTCACCTAGAACCAGACACACTTCCGACTCATCTTAGCATGGATTTTTTGTGTTGGGACTGCCAAGAATACCTAGAGGACATGACTCAACTTTTCTGGTAATGGATCAATTCTTGAAGATGGCTCATTTCATATCTTGTTCTAAAACTGCAGATGCATCACTAGTAGCTCTATTGTTCTTCATAAAAGTAGTTCGTTTAGACGAAGTTCCATCTATAAACAGAGATGAAAAATATTTTCTATGTATTGACTCAATTGAGATGTATACATTTAAATAGATTACAAGAAGAAAACAGACTCCTAAAATTAAGGGATATTTACACCAAACTGACTTCTAAAATTAAGGGATATTTACACTATAAAATATGACTCCTAAGGAAAGATTCTTACAGCTAATAATACAATAAAAAACTGAATTAAATATAGTTGACTAAATCAGAATAAAATCTGATTTGATTTTGTCCACACCATCTTCTATTGTTTCGAACCGATTATGGGCCACTTTTGTAAGAACTCTCAGGAGAAGATTGGGCACACAACTAAAATGTTCAAGCACATGACACCCAAACGGAGGACAAACTGAGGTTACGAATAGGAGCCTAGGGAACATGTTGCATTGTTTAGCAGAGGATCAGGTGAAAATTTGGGATGCGATCTTATCTCAAGCAAAATTTGTTTATAATAATTCAGTTAACCAAACTACAAAGGAGTTCATTGAAGCTGCTTATGGGTACAAACCAAAAAATGTACTAGACCTTGTTTCAATACCCCAAGAAGCTCGAGTAAGATTGAGAAGCTTTTGCTGATCAAGTGAAGCAATTTTATGAAGAGGTTCGTGCTGCAATCAAGGCTAGCAATAAGATATATATCGAATCTGCAAACCAACATCAGCGTTTGAAGGAATTCAGTGAAGGAGATCTGGTACTGGCACATTTAGAAAAAGAGAGGTTCCTCAAGGACACATCATAAGCTAAAAGCGAGGAAATTTGGGCAATGCAAGGTTTTGAAGAAGATTAGTTCTAATGCATATATCACTGACTTGCCTGACAACTCACAGATTTTTCCATACTCAATGTTGCTGATTGTTAAGTACAATGGATTTGAAGGAATGGATGGAGGGGCAAAGCTACATATTGACCACCTACCTAAGAAAACATTAGAGGTCATTGAGGATATCTTGGATGTAAAAGAAGTTAGCTCTAGAAGGGGAAATACATATCGCAGATTTCTAGTGAAGTGGTCAGGTAAGCCAGCAACAGAGAGTACATGGATATCCGAAGAAGAGCTCAAGCGAATTACTCCAAAATCTTATCTTCAAACTTTCTCATCAGAGCCGAGTTCTTTCTGTTATTTTATGATAATGCATTAACATAAATGTTTTAGCATTTGTTTCAGTTATTTATTTTGTTTTAGAGTTTTTCCTCTCTTAGATGTCTCGATGTGCTTTATTTAAGTTATGTATCCTGTCAAGTTACTGAGGGTATTTAGGACATTTTGCTTATAGGCCAGCACAGGAAGTTGGTTCTCTTATAAATACTGCGCTATGTTTATGTTTTTCACCGGCATCAATAATATTTTCAGTTATTCCTTTGCAGATTTCTTCAAGGATTCAAACACACTCTTTCAATCAATCTACGTGTTTTCATTAATGCTGTGCTTGTTATTTACGTAACAGCTATTCACACCCTTTCAACGAGTTTCCTGCATTAATAATTATGAAAATGATTTATCCTTATCAAGAGATTAGTACTGTATGACTAGCCATAGCATGTTAACAAAAACAGAACACATTAACTGTGAGATAAGCCCACCAAAATAAAGATATAAGATAAACTACAGTTTTTTATCTATCTATTTGAGCTACAGAAAGTCAAGTTGCATCTGCAAGTCTCGTTCTATGTAACGCTTACTATGTGGCCAAAACGAAGAAAAAAAGAAAGGTGAAATTAAAAGGACAATCAAAGGTGAAAAAGAATTAACCTGAGAGGAGAAAAGAGTGAAGAGATTCAGAAAGCAGAACAGAGGTGCAATAGATGGATTGAATCATATGAAAGAAAAAATGAAGGAAAAAGAGAAGCAAAAGTAAAGAACATTTCTTCTAGTAATGAGAAATTTGGAAAAAGAAGAACGTTAATAATGGAGAAGACCATGGAACTTGCAAAGATGTGAAAAATAGGTGCACAAAGCATTGAACAGAGAGTAAGATATCAACGTGGTTGGTGACTTGGAATGGATATCTGTTATTAACATGAACAGTATACAGCATGTTTCTGCACTAGGTCTGATTTTGAAAGCTGCAATTTGTTTCAATTGAATTTGAAACCCTTTATCTGAAGTCTTATTGCATCGCAAGAAGTTTAGTTTATAGCTATGATGCTTCTAAAATCAAAACCTATCGATGTTTGATAATTGACACTCGTATCACTCATGGACACTCCTCAGATATGTGTACTACACTCCAAAAATGTGTCCATGATAATGTAAATAATAATTAGTTGATAAAACACTTTTCGTAAATGTATTAGCCAAGTCCAATAACGAAAAAATATCATCTCAAATGAAATGCATAAAATTTGCTACTAAGTAAATTAAATTAAGGTCTATTGCAGATTTAACTAATTCATTATATAATTTATGTGAAGCTATATGTCAATGATGTAATTTAGTGTGTGTGTGTGTGTGTGTGTGTGTGTGTGCATCTATATATTCACACATCACATATCATACTTTTTCAGATACCATTATGGTTTCTTACATTACAACACTAACATATAATGTTTCATTTAATTATTACAAGTTTTGAGTATTAATTTTTTAAATGTAATAAATGATTATTTATTTTGAATACAAATACATCATTGCCGTGTTGCATCCTATAATATTTGACATTGTTGTGTCTTTGTGCCCGTTTTGTATTTTCCCATTGCAACATAGGCTTCCAGAATGCCTGATCTTGCTTCATGACACTTTGAAACTCGAAAGATAATATAAAACATCACTTTTGGCGCAGCATATCGAAAGAAAAAATCTCTTAGCAAATGTAATATTATCAAATTGCAGTACAGTATATCATCTAAGTCTATGCTTGAAAGAGTCTTGCTTATGACGAAAGAAATCCTAGATGTCTGGGTTCTCATTAAAACAAAAGTATCTTAGTTATGAACTTGAAAACATTCATGCCATTAGCTGCCAAAGCAGGAAAATGTTCTTGATAGAGACTAAATTGGATAAGTCATTGACTCTGCTAAAAGAGAAAAAGATCAGATAAAAAAGATCATGCCAATCACTGGTTTATCCTTAGTTTTGAAGGCATATTTGTACTTTACTACTTTTATATGTGACAACTTGAAAGCATTTGTGATTCCTTCATACACTTCAGAACCGATTCTTATATTTGAATTAAGAGGTTCTTATATGTATTTTTTCACACACCAGGCCATTTCCACACTTGAATAGTTGGAGACTTGTGCATAATTTCTATTATTTTAATTGAGGCTGTTGTGTGTATTTTATCGCACAGCCCACCAAGAGAATGCTCTCTGATACTGGAAATTGCGAATGTGAAACGTGCCTAAGAAATGGTAAAGGTGGTTGAAGATTTCAATTAGCTAAGGAAGGATCCTTAGTGTCTTCATCCCTTTGGCAAAGTGGACTATTCTGGAAAGGCAGGTCAAAGATTTGGCGCATCATTCGGACATGAATGCTGAAGAAATTAAGGAGGGAAAATGTGCACAGAGTGGCAAACAAGCTAGGAAAAGGAACATGGAGGCATAGAATGGAACTAGATTAGCCGGGTTATTACCAGTTGGAGTAATCTCTAATCTTTTTGCATACGCTAGAATGATATAATAGCCAGCCTGAACCATTTTGATTTACTTGATATTTGTTGGAATTTAGGCCTTGTAAGTTCCCATTTCCAAAACTCATTTTCTCATTTTATACTATTCCAAAATCAGGAATAATGCTTTTTTGACCTATTTTCAATGGAAATGTCCATTTTATCTTCTCCTTTTCCTACAAAAAAATATCTCAACATAACCCTAATCTGTAAGTAGTCAATCACTATTCTCATCATTTCAATTCAAATTACACTAGAAGGACCCACAACTATCAATTATTTAATCTATCTAATAATTACATTTTCAAAATATATCATTCTAATGGGACCCACCATCTACAAATCTTACAAATAAAATATCATATTCAAATTAAATATTCAAAGTGGAACCTATCATTATCAATTTCATCTAACTAATATATTACTATTTTCAAACTACATCATTCCAATGGGACCTACCACCTTTCAAATCATCCCAATAAATTATCATATCCAAATTAAATATTCAAAATGAACCCCACCACTACCAACTTTACAAATTATTATATGCACAATTCGGAAATACTATAAAACACAAAAACATAATTTCTTTTCATCACGTACTTTCGTGTTTAAAATTCTCTTAAAACTACTCAACCAAACATATCCTCATTTCAAAACTTATACAAAATCTCATTTTCATTCATTCATCAAAAAAAAATTCACTTCTCACACGAAAACCAATACAAAACTAAATTCTCTATATAAATGCTGAAAGGGTTCTCTATGCACATAAGCACAAGATCACCGCTTGAATCATGTGGTTGTCTTATCTAAAGCAAGTTCATTCAGACCATTCTTTGGATAGAGATCTTAGATCATCAATATGGAGGGTAGATGGTCTCAATTGAGAGAGTTATTCAAGGATGCCTTAGGAGTATTAAAATTTTGTTCAAAAAGTTTTGATTTCTTTGTTCGGTATCATAATCTCAGAGTAACTAAGTGTAGTTAACATATATAAGCACTAATCTAACTCTGATTTCATGTGAAGCATTCAGGATTCACATTGGAATGGTAGAGGAAAAGATGAGGTTGACTATTGTTCAAGTTCAAATATAGAGAATCTGAGGCATGACATCCTATATACAGAAATAAAAGACATCTGGATTCTCGACAGCAAAAAATCCAGAGATCTTAGCGTTAAATGACAGATGATCTCTGCATCCAGTATGTCATTGCTTCATTAACATCTGGATTATCGACAGCAGAAAATCTAGAGATCTTAGCCGTGAAATGACAGAAAAACTTAAATATGTTGTAATCTGCATCCAGTATGTTTGCATAAGAACTGGTTCTGATACCTGGAAATATAAGTTCCTGTGATAGGATTCAGTTGGTGGCATAAGCGCATCAAGAAAGACATGTCTATCAATCTTCCAAACTCTTAAATAGTTGAAAAGCTCTGACAACTCATCAAGTGCCTTGCGTGTGGATTTATCTGCAATAGCTATCTACCATAACTTCCCCTATTTGATGCTTCCCAAAAATAAAAAAGAAACAAGGTAAAGTAAATTAATGACAAGATACCTGCAGGTAAGGCACCCCTTAGTCTGGGAAGTGCCTGATCTGCAGTTCCACAGAACCTTAATCCTACAGTTTGTAATCTATTTACAGCATCATCAGCAAGATCAAGTTCCTGGAATCAACAAAGGAAAGAAAATATTCAAATTCTCAAAATTTCACTAGCTATTACACTGATTTTTTGCAGCCAGTGATAAATTAATTGGTGGATAAATCCATACTGTTATTGTGTTTTACCTATCAGAAAAAGCACACACTGCAGAAAATTTTTTCAGGTTCACTTGGTCGCTTTAATAAATCTCAGATGCTATTTACAAGTTTAAGAGGTCAAATATTAAAAAAAAGAAACATCAAAAGTAAGGGCCCAAATAACTTACCAAAGTTTGAAGAAGACATAAGTTTTCAACCTCAAACTAACTGCAGACAAGACTCCCAGTGTTCTATTTTATGAGTTATCCTACACACAAGTCCTTCTTCATGCTCACTAAGAATTTATACGTAGTATGAAAGATATTTGAACCACCTCCTTATTCATGAAAAAGTAGTATTTTCTAAACTGAGAACTGAGAATACAAAATCTGGACAACAATATGTGCTTGATCATGGAAAAGGCAGGAACTAATAAAGAAAAAAAAGAAAATACAATGATTTGTCTGTAATATATGCTTTATAATCACACAACAAAAAACAGCAACATATCATAACAAAAAACCCTGAAACCATTCTCCATGATAGGGCCAAACGAACAGCATGATCGCACAATTACATAAACAGATATAGGGTCCATCATAATACAGGCATTTATCTCTACCAGATACACAGAATCAGGGCCCAAAAGACAATTGTCCCAGAACATCTCACAATGGTCAAATATTGGTCCATGCAACCTCTGGCATTTATCTTTCTCCAAATACAAAATGTCAAGGTCAAGTAGCTCTAAATGTCTCATCATCATCACCCCTACCAAATGCCATTAACATCTAGTCAATTAAGCAGTATAGAGTGCCAAAAAACTTTATCCAGAGTACTTTTGCATCATGATGATCAAAAAACAGATGCTCAGGGAACCCATTATTTTCTGTCACATAACACAAAAAGCGGAATATCCTACAGGCTTAAATAAAACCAAGACTAGTATTTCTTCTTCTCAGATCCACAGTTTATAGTTTCCTTACCATCGAGCAAAATATGATCTTCATATTGTACTCATTCAAGGATTTTTGAACACTTTTCTTTAGCGTTTCTATGTTAAGAGCTTTATGGACAATGAAAAGGAATGTTGTGAGTTCTCTTACAGTTTGCAGTTGGTAACATCCTTTGAAGACTATAAACATAGCTTGAAAACCTTATCCAATATTTGTTAAGACCTTAAAACAGTAAGTCTAAAAAGAGTAAATAACAGAGGCAGCTATAATAGCTGCAAAATCACGAAACAGAGAAGGGAAAGAAAGTGCAAAACAAATTCCGTTGCTTTAAGAAAGTGCTTGCAGACCTGTCGAAGTTGGCGCCTAATTACCACCCATTTTGACTTCCTTTCAGAAGACTGAGGACGCAAAGAACCCAATAGCGAGAGAAGCTGCAAGGAAATAAAAATTGTAAAAATGAAGAAACACGTTTGTCATCATAACTGCATTATCAAACTTGAATCCTACCTCAGCTACTTTCTGTCTATTCTCTGATTTTATTCCTGTCCAAGACCATATTGCTTCCAGTAAGTCCCCATGATTTAAATGAATGTCACATGATTCTGACTGGAAGAAACGAGAGATAATGTCCATGGTCGCCTGCAATTGAACAACAATTGAAAAACATTGAGCATGGTGAGAACAAGTGCACCCATGCTGTGCATAAATCAGAAAAGATTTAGCTTGCTTAAAAATTATTTTATAATATTTTTCATATCTGAAGCATCATGTTGTCTAGATTCTTGAGCAACTTTATCAGCAAATTCGAAATTGATTTAGGCATTCTTATCAGGCCATAGTCTCAGTAATTGTTACTGTACATATGGGTTCACTCATTTGTTTCAATCATATATGCTAGAGCAGTTCTTAAACTGCACATCACTTGATAAGCTATAGTAGGGTTTTCTCTTCTTAGCTCGATATCCCTGGAACAAAAGTTCACGAGTTCCTTAGTGTAAGACTTGAATCAGTCCTGAGTCTAACTTCTTAGTGAACAGGCAAGGAAAGCAAATGTATAACTTGGTAAGTTGCATGCCTGGTTTTCAAGGCTAAGTTTGATTTTCTTATCTTGAAGATGTTTATACCCTTGGGGATTGAAGAAAAACTAAATTTAAATAAACTGAAGAAGAATTCATCTAGGCTGCACAGCCAACCGCAATTTCTTAAAAAGTAACACATCGACAAACTGATAAACATATTGTAAAGGAGTGAATACAAGGAAGTCAAACAATGGTATAAATAAAGGAACACAGCAGACTGAAAGTCAATGAAGAAGATACGGCCAGGTTTATAGTGAAGAAGGGGAGTCAGTCGTTCAAAGATTTAGAGGGGCGTAGAACTATATTTTGATTTAGGGTTTTGGGTGTTGATGCGGAAATAACCAGCTGAGGGAAGATGGAGATGAAGTTTTATCTGGTGCCTTGCAGGCAAAAATGGGGAAAGCATAGGCATACTAAGGTTGATTATGCACAAACGTAGCATACTGCATTCTTTGCAAATTTAGTATCATAGTTTCATTCAACATAATTATCTCCCAAACCTTCGATTTGAAGTCATATAGCTTCTTTCTTTGTGGTACAGAGAGAGATAAAGTGTCATGTTCTCTAATGTCTGGGCGCTAACCATAAGGCAGTGATGACTGATGCATAAGCTGAATGTTCTTGGCTACATTTTCAATTGTTATTTTATGATATTCTTCTCTCTCTATCCTACTATTGTACCAAAGTTGCTAATTGCAACAGGATAACCCTTCTGAGCGATTATATTAGATTCGTTTTATTAATTTGACAGAATATACTTTTAAAAGGTAGTGTTGATTGTGTACTTTAACATAACATTTGTGCAGTAGCATTCCCAATAGAGTCAATTCAAGTATTCTACATGCCACTATTGCAATAATAACCAGATAAAGGTAGTACTATTTCTCCATGGAAAATAAAGAGGAATCCAAGATGGAGAACCAATATGTTCAAGCATACATCTTATGCAATCAGCTAAGAGAAAATCTATAACAGTTGAGCTATCTTATAAATTAGAAACTTTCTTTTTGTATCTCTATTTGGCAATACTGCAGGAATACTGTTCTTCAAGCTAATGATTTAAGTAATTATGTACAACATTTAGTTTCTGGCACAAGAGATATTTGTTTTGTTGACACAGAATTCTCATCCATGACAATGGTTTGATGCAAATATGCTATAGATGTAGTTACACGCACTTATATAGATATATATGCATACATTGTTTTTGTAACCTACTGCATAGTAATGTAGCCATTTTGCTTGGTCTAACATTTACTCATGCTAGCTCAATAAGACTAGGGGTACACAAGTCTATCTCATTAGCATCCTGAGTTCCAGCAAAATGGAAGGAAAAACTTGAATGATATACTTCAATACATCAGTTGGTCCTTAGAAAAAATATCAACAGATACTTGAAAGGAATTCCAAAATTTGAAGTCCTAAATTGTTATTGAATTTAAATTTTTGGTTAAATACCTCCCCGAGGTTTGGCTCAATCCGCAAAACTTTCCCCCAGTAATCATCATAAGCATGTAAATTTTTAGGCAATTCTATATGTTCACCAATCAAATGTTGCCATGTGTCCAGTTGAGTTGTTTAATGCAATTGAATCATGTCTTAAAACCCAAGATATTGAAAGTCAATTATATCATACCATGCCATTAATTGATCGCGGTAACAAATCAATTAAATCGTGATTTGTCCTAAGATATTGAGATCAATAAAATTATGCCCAATCACCATTTTATATTGGCAAGAGGTCTCTTCCTCTTCCTACAAGTATGAATAGAGGAGTTCCCAAGTAGTCAAGACACACTATTCTACATTCAAGCGAGACGGATTTTATTGAAGGTCTAAAATTTCTCTATCAAGTTCATCAAGTTCAAGAAATTCAATGAGTTCGAAGAAAATAACAAATCATTTATTGCAAAACACAAGTCAAACAATATCATTCAATTCAGCATTATAATGCAAAGCCCTCAAACTAACGTTATTCAAAACTGAATTGATCAAATAGTTCCATTTAATTAAAGATTACGGTCTGAAACCACCAAATTAACAATTATTACAAATCAAATTGATTTTGGAGGAGATACACACATTTAATCTACCTTCAAATCTTCAAATCCAAAAATTGTTCTTCATGAGAAGAATCAGATGATTCAATAAGATACTTGTACTCAAATTTCACCAGATCAATGAATTTTGTATTTGCACTAGCTTTCTTGTCTTTGATTTTCAGACACGAAATCCTTGTTTACAATTCAAATTACAAGCTAACAACCATTAGAAAACCCTAGCAGTCTGTGTACAAACAAGTTTACCCTCAGCTAATGTGCTTTAGAGAGAAAAAACAGAGAATATCTAAAAAGTGAAGTGACAATTATGCTCTTTGAATATCACATTATGGAAACGCAAGTGCCATGTAAGTGTGGGGTATCAGGGTAATATTACAAAAATTGGAGCTGTGTAATTGTTAGACATTACAAGTATAAAAATTTGACTTTTCAAAAGCAACATTACTTTAGTTTGGATTTATGCCCATTAGAATCAAGTTTAATCAAATTTTTTGCTTCAGGCAGCAATAAATTAAGTAAAATCAAATTATAATTTAATTAAATTAATTTTTTTAATTATTACAATAACATGTTCAAGAATTCTGCAGATATGTTTATATTTAGAATGTTAGTTATCTACCAAGTATTACTTTTTTGCTTCAAATTTTTTTAGTCATCATGCATTCATGTAAATATATGAAATATTAATACAAATTCAAGTTTTTAAATTAAATGTAAAGAAACTTCTTTTGAAACATCTCATTTTAGAAAATTACGCCCCTGCAAAGCCTAGTTTTGGAAATTTAGGAAGAAAAGATAAACAAGAAGAAAAAGCAAGAAAAGAAGAAAAGTACAATGTCTTAAACTTGGCCGCCACCCTTTCCAGCACCTCCTTAGCAGAAATCCACCACCACCAAGGCAACACCCTCTCCCTTATCACCTACTTATCTTCCGTCCTCGAAACCCTAACTTCACCTTCAAACCCTAACCCTAATCACCACCATCATTAAATCGTCTCTTCTCGCCATCCACTAGCACCATGGGAGTAGAAGAGTGAAGAGGGAGGCCGAGAGTGTGGATGATGTGGTAAGGGGCAAAGGACAAAAGAGTAATAAGTTGACAGCAGGGGGATCATGACAGTGGAAAACAGATAAACTAAAATTTGGAAATACCGGCGGCTCGTATCAGAAACGTATCTTGGGAACTGGTGATGAAAGTGAAACTAAAGTTAGTGAAAATCATTGGTTGTCCATTCTAATCTTTGGCAACAAGGACATTAACAGGATTCTACTGGGCATGGCTATTGGAAATTTACAGGATTCTAGTGTAATAGCCCCTCTTTTATGTGGCACATGCATGTCCATCTTGCAGGAATCCAAAGAGCACATCTATCCTAGAATTTCCCCAACAGTAGGTGATGGGCAAAAAAGGAGTTCTTTCATTTTTTCATGCTGGTGTCAGCAATTTCAAATTTCACCATCAGCATAACAGAATGTGATGGACATTCATAGATGTCATGGACAAGTATGTAATTATGATTTTTTAGCGAGGTTTCGCCAACTGCCCCCAAACCTTAGGGGAGATCATTGTAATTAACCCTAATTGAAGGAGAACCATTCAACTGCAAATACATCACTTAGTTGCCAGAACAGGAAATCAAGCCACTCATAGGACAGAGTAAGAAGTAAAACAATTTATATATATGAGTATTCCCTACTACTGATGAATATTTGACTTGACATATTTTGAATGCAATGTGCATCCTGGTAGTGCTTAAAACGAGGAACAGATAGGGATAGAACTAGAGAACCAATTTGAAGATTAAGAATGAAAGATGAGTTAGGAAGAACAATGTGAATTAGTGCAGAGAGCTCTTGTTATTCCAAGGCACGAGAGATATACATTTCAGATTAATAAGTAATCATTCCTTTCCAAATACTATTGGCAACACTGAGAGGTTATGATGGAGGATAACAATAACTAAGGGAAATGGAAAACTACACAATAAATAACTAACATTTCGTGCTATTGTGTTTTTTTTTTTTTTTTTGCACTGGTTGAGGGGATGTTGGTTGGAATGCTCTTACAAAATTGACTACCATAGATACAAGGGAATTTGATTGCTCACCCTTTGTCCCAATTTAGTAAGCAGTCACAGACAGACAAACACACATACCCACAGAGATCCAGACTAAGTTCACATGACCAGTTCTTATGTCAAATTACAAGTCCGCATAAACTGTTTAGAAGAACTTCTCTGTTTTTCTCCTTTTGCTTTCTCTTTCAGTGATTCTTACTTCAATAATTATTTAAATAAAGGCGGGAAATATGGAGAGCGGGGGTTGAGGGAGAGAGGTGTAAGCAGGATAAGAATACAGCTATGGACAAGTGCAGGACCTTTATGACCTCTGCCTCTGTCAAGGCAGTTGCTCCTCCAACAATATCAAAATCCCCCTGTAAACAAAGTATTTAATAAATAAAACCCATTTCGTTCTTTACCAAAATAACACCAGTAGAATCATTATATGTATGGACAATAGACCTGGAGATACCGATTTGGAGGTGAATGGCCAATTGCTCTTCGGTATACATATGATATTTCATAACGCCTGAAAAATGATTTCTGCACAAAATAGAAAGTTAACTTCTCCAGGAGTCCCAAAAGGCTTTCAAATATAACGTCAGATTGACAACATTACCAACATCTGAATTAGCAACAAACAACAATGTTCAAATCTAGCAATTACAAGCATTAGGCGTTTAAAACAAGAATCAGTTTATTCAAAGGCGTGCTCGATAGGCTAAACTGCTATAGTTCACTGAAGACTCCTCTATATCGCCACAGCATTTGCAACAAGTTACATTTTGTTCGTTCCCTTAGACTTCAATAAAAAATGACTTCTCCAAATGAGTAATTTTGAAAATAGAAAATACACCAACAAGTCCTGCTACAGGCTTCCCATGTTCTGCTATTGCAATTCTCATTTCATTCACATCAAGCACCAAATGTCATGACACAATTTAATAGTAATGATGGCTATGTGTTTCTACCAACCAATCATTCCATAAAGATAATGTCCAAGGAAAATAACACCTTCCATAATAAATATTACATTCACTACTCAACAAGGAAACAATAATAGAGATAAAAGATACCAAAGCATAAGTATATTGATAAAAAAAATATTAGGACAGCAATAATGAACTGATGAAATAATGATAGAAATGGAAACGGTTAATGTAAAGAAAGATAAAAATAAAATAAAACTAAAGGGCACCTAATACATATGCTTGAAATGAAAATTTAACAAAACATGTGATAGACATCTGAAACATACCCAGACTCATATAGTACTGTTATTTTTGCAACGTGAAAGAAAGTTGTAGGAAGTGTTATAATGGGTCAACTGGGAAATATTAATATAACATCAGCCAAGAAAACCAACATAATGGGAAAAAGGACAAAGAAAAGAAAAGAAAAAAAACAAAAGGCCAGGAAAAAATTTATAACCCCACAATGTTTAGTCAAGGATGAATATAGAGGAACACAAAACATAATTTGGAGGATACCATTATCCAGAATCAGAATAAAAATTTGTGTCCACAGAATCAAATAAAATTAATTCAGAAGAGAAGACTTCGTGTTGCTTCAAACGCCCAATGCACTAAGCACTTGGCAACAGTTGCGGTCTACACTCTAGCAATAATAAGTAATTGACAAATTAATTAAAAAGACAAATTGAAAAGAAAAACTTGGAAATCAGTACCTGCTTTGCGATGATCCATTTTACAAAGGGAAAGCGTAGCTCATGGCAGAACTCAACCATGTCTCCTCCATGAGTTAACATTTTGACAGTATTCCTTAATATTTCGGTAGAGTTACAAAAAAAAGGAACATAAAAACTTTTGAAGATGAAATTCACAAAAAGAATGTAAGAGATGAGGGGAAGAAAAAAACTTAAGAATATTAAAGAAAAATGGTAGTGATACCTATTTACTTGCTGGCAATCACCCAATATTCTCATTGGTATGATCTCCAAATGCTTTGCACAGTGCTGTCTACAAACTTCTATAGAAATATCAACAACCAGATCCCGATTAGCAGTGTCCACATCTGTGAAAAGAATAGAAGAAGTATCATCTCGAACCGATTTCAGTCTTCCCACATTCTCATGATTGTCCTTTGTGCTTAACGTATCCTCATCAAAAATCGCTGACACAAGTTTTTCATAAATACTTGTGTCTTCGGAACTATGAATTGTCCGTAATATATCTGCAAGTTCAAGGGGAAAAAAGACTTAGTTGAATAAACGAATAAAAATGTCATTATCAAGTCTCTCTACATCACCGAAAAACGTCAAAATATATCCTTTCAGCCAAGAATTTCATTAGAAGAACTCAAAAGGGAACAAAAGAAAAGTCTTGACCATTAAACTAGTAAAACAAACAAATTTTTAATGGTGTTTAGGAATTTCAAGAACTAGATTAGACTTGTTCTAGAATGGCTCCATCAATCTATATTAGGAATATAGTAAGTAAAACCAAGCTCTAAAGACTCAATTAAATTTTCGAACTTGTTCAAGCCTACGCCTGGTTTGGTATTCCTGAAATCTGATTTAGCAAATAAAAGAACAAGAGGTGTAAAATATGAAGTTGAAAGATCATTTGCTTGTGTTTCTCCAAGTGCCTCTTAAAGCAACTTAAATCTCACTCTTTGTTAAAAGTTGAATTGGTTTAAATATAAACCCCTACCCAAAAAAGGCTTACCAGACTAGATTTATCCACATCAGATTACACTGTCCCTACTAAAACCTGGATTTAGGACTCACAGATAACAATCTAAAAGATGCTGCCAGACCACATAGAAGGAAAACACTGGGAATCACCAGATTAATCTACATACTGAAAGAGGGAAGCTTAAGATCTTAAAACAAAGAACATCTAAGCACAACTATCTTATGCTCCTCAGAAAAAAATGAATCCTCCGTACAATCATTAAAGATAAGCAAGCAACTTATAAAGTATACTGCCCATATATAATGTAATATCTAACTTTTGAATAGAATACATATCCACAATATGCAGTTCTTATGAAAAAAATACATTAAAACTTCTCCAGAGGGTGATTCCTAGAAGACCACAGACAGATTGTGATGTTCTAAAGTGTAAAATAATACTACAGAAATTTTTACTGCTATGAAGAGATTCGAAATGCATTAGTCGCCAACATATAAGCAAAGTGGAGCTTTCAATCCAATACCAACTGTATTTTAGGATTCGCATTCTTGCCACAAGGCGATTAGAACAAGGCCAACATTAACAATGTAAGTAAACAAAAGATCAAACAGTCAGCATTTATCAGTTCCTATTACAATTCAAGTTACAAACTAAATATTCATCAAAATCAATAACAGAGGAATAAACCTCCAAAATAAACTTCGTTAGTGTCATTTTGTTGATAAAACCTATTTCATGAGAGTGGTTAGAAATACAATAATAGAAAATATCAACATCCTAGAAATGACATACTAATATCAGTTATCAAGTTTGTAATGGGGAGGCAATCCATGTACTGAAAGAGCAAAGAGAAAGGAAAACAGTCATCTTAATACAAGCAAAGGTTGGTACATGTATATGTACTTACAATTTTTTCACATTGTTAATCCTGTGTGTCATCCCTGTCAAAATCTATCATCAAAATTCTACATAAAGATATCAATAACTTACTATCCAACAATTCATACTCCATGCGAGGTGGAAAAGCATGCTTAAGAAGTTCCGTGGCTGATGGACGATCTGATGGACTCGGTGACATCAAGCGTTGTAGCAAGGATGCCTGCTCTGGAAATTCAGTGACCCAGCCAAAAGGGAGCTCTCCCTTTAGTTTCAGATCAGAAAGCACAACATGTCTCTCCATTGCTGTGTCAAATGGATGCCACAGTTCAAAGAACACAACTCCTAAGCTGTACATGTCAGCCTATGCATACAGCGAAATGAGATGACTATAAGCCACCTTCTCAGTAGATACTTAAGTATATGTTTACGAATGAATTTCAAATTTGACCTTCTCATTAATCTTTGGCCACCCTTGCTCTATTTCAGGAGCAGTGTAGAAATAAGTGCCAACTTGACCTGTACCATCGACAGATACTCCAACCATTTCAGTGGCATCCACATCCTGGTCCAGTTGCTCCAGCTTCAGAAACTTAGCTGAAATACGAAAGGAAAATCCATGTAGTAAGTTTTTACCAGACATCCTGAAGAAAATCTAAACAATTCAGAATTTTTTCCCTAACTGAAAACTTGGAATCAGAGATGTAATGTACGTACGAACTGATAGAATTTTTTTTAGTACACACTAGTCAGTTAAATTATCTATCCACCTATATTACATTAATTGATAATTGGCAAAATGAATTTTTTCATATATCACAAGAGTATTTATACAAAATACCAGCCTATTGAAAACGAAAGTCAACTAATTTTAATGCATTATTTCCCAGCTAATTTCTCCCTCAAGTTGGTTCATAGATTTCGTACATGCCAAACTTGGATAGTGTTGTATAGAATGGACCCTTACTAACGGCATGAATCATAATATCGGCACGAATCATAATATCGGCCAGCTGATCCACACTGTTAACATAAGGAACCTTTATCCTACCAGAATCTAGGTTATCATTGATGTAGTTCCTCTCATGTTCAACATGCTTAGATCAATCGTGTTGTACCGGATTATTCACTATCTTAATAGTGTCGTGTTATCACAAAAGAGCACCATAGAATTCGACCAAACCCGAGTTCACTTAAAAGGATTCTTATCCAAGTAGCTCTCTAGTCACATAATGAAGAGCACGGTATTCAGCTTCTGCACTAGACAACAGTACATTTGATTTCTTACTCCTCCAAGTCACCAAATTACCTCCAACAAATAATACATGCCATGACGTAGCCTTCGTATCCAGTCTAGATCCAGTAAAGTCAGAATCCGTGTAACCCACAATATCTAGATGTCCATAAGCCCAGATACAATTCACTGCATTCATGTGTTGGTCACTCGGATTGTGCATGAATTGACTCGTAACACTAACTGCATATGATAGGAAGCTAGCGTAAGTCAAATAAATCAACTTCCCTACTAGTCTCTGGTATCTTTCTTTGCTCTTTGTTCGTTGGAACTTGATTAAGATAGATACTAAGGCCATAATTCACATTAATGGGATTATCTACAGGTTCACTAGCAAAGTTACCAATTTCAGCCAAGAGATCTTATGTATACTTCCGTTGAGAGATGAAAAGTTCTTGCTTTGATTGAGACACTTCAATACTCAAGAATAATTTAGAACCCCAAAATCCTTCATCTCAAATTCCTTGGCAGGTAGCTCCGAAGCTTCTCTATCTCACCGGAGTTACTTCATGTAACAATCATGTCATCAAAATAAACAATACACAAAGTTATATCACACCAACTCTCTAATAAGACAAAGCGTAATCCGCCAAAGCTTGCTTAAAACCATACTCCTTCACTGAGTAGCTCAATTGTCCAAAACCATGCCCTTGGTAAGCCTTCTTCAACATGCATGCTTTACCTCTTTTTGGTATAAACCCCGAAGGAGGATCCATATACACCTCTTCCATCAAATCACCGTGGAGAAAGGCTTTTTCACATCAAATTACCTTAATGCTAGTCAAGATTAACTACAAGATATGTAGTGACTCTAAGTGTTTATCTTGACCTCAGAAAAGGTCTCCCAATAGTCAATCCCGTAAGTCTGGGTGCAACCTTTAGCAACAAGTTAAGCCTTGTGCTCGTCAACCATCCCTAGTCAAGTTTATACTTTTCCGAAAACACCTACTTACACCCTATTATCTTCTTTCCCTTAAGTAACTTGACCATCTCCGTAGTAAAGTTCTTCCGAAGGGCCTTCATTTCCTCTACCGTCTAAGACTTCTATTTAGCATCTCCAAGGGCTTCCTGAAAATGACTAGGAATAGACGTAGAAGACAACTAAAGGGCAAAATCTAAGTGAGTCTTAGACAAATGATGATAAAAGCTAAAATCAAAAATAGGATAAACAGCAATAAAACATGATTCAGAGAAACCCCACCTATCAGGTTCTTTACCATCATGAAGTGGGTATCTCCTACCTTTAAGATCAATATTGGAAGAGTTACCTAAAGGCATGGTAGTATCATCAAGAAGAGCATCAGATGTAAGTAAGGGGGACAACAGTGGTATTATTTTTTCTTGTATAACTTTTTTGGAATGGTATTTCACCCCTGAGGAGCCATCAGGTTGGGAGCATCCAAAGACTCCCCCCTACCCAAATTATATGAATCCTCTCCCATACTCAAAATCCATAACTTCTCCACCAACCATAATTGTTCCTTACTACCAATCTCCCCTTGAAGAGAAACCAGAGTTACATTTCCTGAAAAATAACTCATGTTCGCAAAGTTGAACATCCATAGTATTTAAATGTGCGAGGATGAAAACATTTATAGCCTTTTTGTGAACTAGAGTAACCAAGGAAGACACACTTACGAGCACGAGGATCAAGTTTATCCTTAAGATGAAAGTGCACAAGAACATAACACACATAACCAAAAACCTTAAGACAAAAGATTTAGAGCAAAAGGAATGGAGTGAAACTTAGACAACATCTTCAAAGGAGTTTGACAGTCAATGATAGAGTAAGCATTTAGTTAATAGTAAGACGACAGTCGTGACATCCTCAGCCCAGAAGTGTTTGGGAGCACGCATAGTAAAGCATAAGGCTTGGGCCACCTCTAAGATATAGCGGTTCTTACACTCTACTATATCCTTATGTTGTGGTGTATAGGCACACGTTTTATAGTGGAGGATGCCAGTTTCGTTGAACAGATCAACAAGAGACTGATTAGCAAACTCACATCCGTTATCAAAGTGAAAAACCTTAACTTGTGGCAATAATATTTGAAAATTGAGGAATAACACGTATAAAGTACACTTCAACCTCAGTAAATATACCCAGATCATACTAATACATTCATGAATAAAATATAAAGTATTTATGGCCCGAAGCGAATGGGTAGATCTTTAGGGTTTAGGGTTTAGGGTTTTAGGGTTTAGGGTTTAGGGTTCAGTTTTTAGGGTAAGGACCATAAACATCAATATAGACACGTAAAAAGAATTGGACTTTAAATGAAACTCAATTTAAAAAGCAGATGATGGTTTTTAGCATAAATGCATCGCTCACCCTTAAACTAGAAACATAAACATTGCGAAATAATTAAAAATATAAATGCTCTAAATAAATAAGAGATGGGTGACCTAAACGACAATTCCATAAGAATTTTCTCTCTGTCAGATGTCACTAGCGCAACTTAAAAACCATTGCTAGGTTCAGATGTACTTGTCCCCTCCAATTAGTAAAGATCTCCCCTCTCCTTACCAATGTCAATTGTCATCTTCGTTAGATTGTCAGGTTCCAAAACAATTAAGATGTTTAGTAATCTTGCTAATGGAAAGAAGACTGATAGAGGGATTAGGTGTAAGTATGACAAAAAACATGGAGAATGTAGAAGAGAGTGTGACATTCTAAACCCCTGAAATCGGCATGGGAGTCCTATTAGCAACCTAAACAAACTTAACACGTGAAGGCATTAAGAGTCAAGTAGAGAAGAATTACTAGTCATATTGGGCCCTAAATCAATAACCCAAGCATTAGAAGCAACAGAATAACGACTATCTAGAATTACATTCTTGAAAAGACACTCAAGATACATGAAAAGCACAAGATAGAGAAGTATAGGTGAGAGCAACTTAAGCAAATTTCTTATATTTTTTCCCACCATGCTTAAGCCCGAACTATTCCGGATAGCCTTGGTATTTACAATGAGTGCAAAGGCAAGAAAAGGAGTCGATAAGAGCATAGGTGGCTGGCCGAGACCTTTTTTTTTTTGGACAGCAAGAGCTGTTGAGTTAGGGTGATCTTTTGTATTCATGGTCAGTTGTCACTACACTTCACGATGGACTTGTGAATATGCTTCTTCTAGACTTGGTTCGAAGAGGTAGCTAAAACATGACTACTAACTTCATCCAAATTGTGATCAAGACCTACAAGAAACATATAGACCCGTTCCTCAACAATTCGTTTATTTGCTCATGTCATATCGTTGGGCCTTCGATAATCAACTTTCAAAAATACTGAGTTAAACTTATTATAGAAATCTACAAGAGGCCGACCACCTTGACGTAATTTAAATGACTTCTTCAGCAATTCAAAAACTTGAGAAGAATAAGAGACATCAAGATAACCCTTCTTGACTACATTCTACACAAAATGTGATACAAGATATGATGACCCAAAACTTGACTAAAGCATCGGTAGCCTCCCATTTATTATATCCTGGATCATCCGCTGTAGGTGTACCTTTTTCCTTGTAATATAGCCCTTCTTCTTCTACCAGCAATATGCACCTCCAAAATCTTAAACCAAACACGATAATTAGTACCAACCAATTTAATATGAATTGATGAAGATGTTTCGTGAATGATTACCATGGAGGTTTCTTGCGGGTACAAACATTAGTTTTTTTTAAAGAAATGTAATAGGGCATGTTTGGGAAAAAAGGTTTTAGTTAAAAAAAAAAGAGGGAAAAGAAAATAAAGACAACAAAAAAAATTCTTTACCTTTAAGCTCCAGTACCAAATTAATAAATGGCTAAATGAATTCTTTACCTCAAGAATATTTACACAAGATACAAGCCTATTGAAAAGGAAAGCCATTTATACAATTAATCTGACAACTAATACCTAATTTCAATGCATTAATCCCTAGCTAAATAAAGAAATTCAGTTGTATGCGCTAATTACTTTTGTATCTCACTTTCATAATCTTGAATATGATTCCACAACTTGGAGTTTTCACTTATTTGGCAATCTTAATGATTGACAGACAAATGGTAACACAATGTTAAACTTGATTGAGTCCTTCAATTCTTCTTAAACAGTACAAAATATAAACCTAATTGGTTACTTTCAATTACGTACATCAAGCGATTAAAACCATAGAAGGATTAAACGTCCCTAAGCGAATTCAATAGCTGCCTAAGAGCCTAATTGTCCAATTCCTTCTACTGATAAATGGAAAGGTTGTTTAAGTTGTTTAATTAGCATTACCTAGTATTGCACTCACTCCCATAAGGAATGCTTAATAGAATTTTAGCTACAGAAAGAAAAGCATAGAGGTACTCAAATTGGATCAGTGATCGTTGTAAACCTAATTGGTTACTTCCAATTACGTAAATCAATAACTCAAATCGCACTCAAAGGTAGGGTATAGGAACTTTTGTACCAGAAACAATGGTATCTCCAATTATAACCCCTCTGGGATGTAAAATATATCTCCTCACCATCCCCGTAGTGTATGAAACAAATATGGGATGTAGACCATCCCCATAGTATATGAGACAAATGTATGCATTTCGTTAGGGTCGTATTCTATGGTTACGATTTTACCATATGTCTTTTTCATTCCATCGAAAATCAATTTTACAATATAGACGCTTATGACCTCCCCCTTTATGCCTTGCGGTAATGATTCCTCTGGCATTATGACATTTACCACAATGATGCTACCAAAATGATTTCCTTTATGTCCTTCTCTAGTCTAGTCAGGTCCAAAATGCCATCACCTTCTCCCCCAAAAAATTTCATTTGGAAATCTAGTTCCTTCTGAAATAAAGGCATTTTACCTGGACTTGCATTTGATAAGATTACACAACATCAACCGTATTGTGGCATTGTAGGGTCTTCGGATCTATGCATGCTCTATTTGATGAAAGGATCACAACTTAACTAGAGTGATAATCTCTTTTGAGGTTAGAGTGATGTGATGAAGGCATTAGCAGTTATGTTTTGTATCTAGATTTTCATTGAGCTCGATGACCAAATTTTCTTCAAAACTCTTAAGTTTATCATGTTAAGTGCCTTGCTGATGTTTGAGATTCTGAAATATGAGATTTTGATGTCTCAAATGAGTATTATTGTTCTATTTGGGTATCGTGCGCATGGTTTGCACATTAACTCTTGATTTTAACAATATGATTAGACTTTTTGATTTTATTATGACTTTCACATAAAAGTTATGTCAGATGTTCGCACACTCATAATAGCACTAAGTCTTCATACTCAATTTATTTTCCTTCTTTCCAGATTTAGTTCCAGTACAAGCCAATAATCAAAGCCGACGAGCTGAGGATGCTTAAACTTGTTCTGCTAGAATTTTGAAAACTTGTAATAGGTCTAAGTAGTAAGATGAATTTTTGTATTGATCATGTTATACTACTTATGTGGTTTTGGAACTTGGATGAACTGCCCAACTCCCCTTTTTTCCTCCAAATTGTCATTGGGGTTATGAACTTGGAATTTACATGGATAAGGATCTGCGGATGGAGTTTAGTATAGTTTGCAAAATGATGCATCTTACGGGCGGATCCCTGTTAGTTGAAATATATTGTGATTAAAATTTTATTCGTTTGGAATCTTTACTTTTTGATCCCATATGAGTTCAGTCGAGAATTATGGAACATTTGGGAGGTGCATTAAAGTCTTGCTCGTCGAGTCTTTGTTACTTGCATTTTTTCGTTTCGTTTTGTCTTTGGAGTTGTGCTTTGGGCAGAGCCAGAGTGAGAATGGTCCCTGAACATAACAGCAAGTGACTAAGAAAAAACACTACAGGAAACAAATTTACAAAAAGCATGAACCACTAAACGCCCAACAAAAAACCAAAAATCCAAATAATAAAAGACAAAATTAATCTCCATGTTACACTAAGGTTACATTTGAATGGAAGGATTTGGATTTGAGGGAAGGATTTCAAATAACTCATTTTAAGATGGATTTGAAATCCATCACAATGATTCCAAAAATAGTTCAAAATAAGAGGTTAAGGATTTAAAATCCATTGAATCATGAGATTATTCAAACAAACTCAATGGATTTGTTATTATAGATTTGGAATCCTTAAATTCAAATCCATCAATCCAAATGAAGTCTAAGATTATCAAATGGTAAATCGTTTAGTATGTTGAGCAGCGATCATAAGTAGCTTCAATATGACCAACTATACGGCTTGGCTGCAGTTAGTGAAATTGTTGTTTCAATTAGAAATCATAACACAACATAAATTTAATCAACTCCTTGTTTAAGTAAAAGGTGTTGCATAATATAAATCCAAAGTGATATGCAACATAATATAAATTAGCTGAACAGATTGATGGATACAGGAGGGAAAAAGATGTAGATTGTGAAGAGAAGAAATGCAGAAGACTGACTTCATTTACACAGAAAGAAAGACAGACATGAAATTAATAAAGAGTCATGGAGATGGTTCATAAGAGAAGCCAAAAGCTTATAATATGTTTCATTTGTTAATATTTATCTGCAAAATCTTTTCATTAGATTATAGGTATTTCAAATGAACAGAAGCACATTAAGATAGTGAGATAGTTCAATAAAGTATAGAAGAAGTTTAGCTCAGAAACATCACATTCATATCAAATTATGAGCCTCAAACACTAAACATGATTTCATTGCTCCACATACAACTCCATGCACCTTCAACATTATTAGGCAGTAGAGGAAATGGTAAAGTTGTTCTTCTATCTCATGGAAAAGTTAGAATCAAAACCAAGTAATGAGCTAGAGACTGCCTCTTACCAAGACCAAAATCCCCAATTTTGATATCATTGCGAGCGTCAAAAAAGATGTTATTAGGTGTCAAATCACGGTGGATAATTCCTTGTCCATGTATATGTGCCAGGCCTTCCACAATTTGACGGAATAAATGCCATGCAAGTTCTTTATCAAGATGATTATAAGATTCAAACATTTGCCTCAGTGTCCTTCAGCCAAACAGACAAAATATAAGTCAGCAAGATATATTAATCCAGATTAACAGAAATTGTTTAAGAATTGTACTGATTAAAAATATTAAAAACCTATCATGCATTACCATACAATCTCCTGATGAATGGGTAGCCACCTCAATTTTGCACTGCAATTATGTATTAGGGTATTGAGGGTTTTGCAATCTTGAATTTCAATCTTAAATTCTCTAAAATTCCAGTTTCCGGATTCTCCTTTTCACTAGTTCATGCATGCAAAGGGCGCCACTTCCATTGCATTTCCTTGGTGGTCAACCTACAGAAATTCCATAGTTTTGCATGCACACTCTCCCATAGGATTCATATTCTACAGTCAATCATTACAGAGAATACTGATCATGCACGAGTACAATCACAAGTCCCCAAAATCCGGTTCAAAAGATCCTCCAAACTTCTCTTGAACTTAGAACTTACATAAAAAGGTTTTCCATGGCCTAGAGCTTGGGGAACCTTTGTTTTCATCCAATTTCAAACATGGCACTTATTTGCACAAGTAGCAGAAGCCCTGAAGACCGTGGCAATACCTAGATCGCTTTATTCTTTTAGAAATGGATTTTTGCTGATCATTGAATCAATATTGAGAAAAATTATCATAAATTATATAAGTGACTGCACAATCACTTCATGTGACGCTGCGATCATTTCTGGGTGCCAGAGTAATTTTCAACTGCCCAATTTTAACTTTTGGCCAACTTTAAGGTTCCCATTCAAGATACGCATGAAGAGAGCCCGTCAAAAGACTCAAAATTACTTCAGTAAATACTTTAAGACCTTAAAAATCTAGGGTAGGAACACAAGTGAGAATCCCACTTTTGGAACCCTATCGATCACAATCTCTCTCTTCCCAGAGCACTCTTCCATAGGAGCACTCCGTCCCCTCCAAGGTATACTTTTGTCACTCTTTCACCATACAAACGACCAACAACCCTTCAAAACCTTGTAAATCTAAAATTAAATGCAGAACTCTTACAAATTGGTGAATTAAAGATTTCATCCTTTGGCACACTAAGCCCTAAAGTTGGGCAAACTCTAACTTCCTTTCTTTTTCCAGGGGAATGGAGAAAAGCAGGAATGGATATCAGAAAGTAACTGACCTTGGGCAGTATTCCATCTGAATATAGAGGTAAGTTGACTCAAGCTTATTTTCCTGTCCAAACTGGTCTGAAGAACTTGTGTCCTTGTAGCTGAAACTGGAGGTCATGCCAGTTTTGGAACCCCATGCAGTATTGGCAGGGCTTCCGACAACTCCTGTTTCATACCAAGCCTGAAAGTTATAAAAGAAGTCAAAAACAAGTATAAGAGACACAAAATCAAAGTGAAATATTAATCAATATATTTAAGCATATGATGTCTTTTTTGGTCCATTATAATGATTTAACAAGCATTCCAGCACAAAATTCAATAAGTCAGCAAAATAAAAAAGAATGAATAAGAAAAATTCATGCCAACACATAATACTCAGGCGTTAATACCTGGTAGTATCGTACAACGTGCTGATGCTGCAACCGAGAAAGAGTGGCTACTTCCCTACGAACCATATCACAGTGGAGGTGCAAAAGAATTGATAGGCAATTAGGCATAATAGAAATGACACGGAGCAAACAGATATAACTAAATAAAGCGCTTGCACAAAGAATGCAGAATCTGTGTGCGCGCTAAACAGGACCAACATAATAAAACAAAATACTTCTGGCACCAACAAAGGGAACATAAAACTTGAGCAGCATATGAAGCAGTTCAAATAATGGTCGAATGGGATGTCAATGAAGGCCAGCAGTAAAGCATTAAGGAAAGAAATGATAGAAAGAAAGAAAAAAGATAAGCGTCCATATAGGAGGACAAAGGGGACTAAAAGATCATAGACAAGTATGAAATTAGAGGTACTTATCATAAAAACAACAGAAAAAGTTCTTCACGATGACATGAGGGTTTTTTGCTCTGCCATAGTGACTGAAACAACATGTCATAGATTAATACAGATCTCCTGATGCCATGTTTGTTGCATGAGAAAGCAAAAGGCCATACTAATGATTCATATGCTCAAGAACAGGCAGAAATATCAAAACAACCTATACAGATGGGACAATGTTTTTAAACTAAGCTGTTTATTAGTAGATTGTTTAGGTAACAGTCACACGTCACTGATTCAAATTTTAGTTCAACCTTAAATCAACCCATAATTGACCAGGAAAAATGTAACTACTTTACGAAGTAAAGTAAATAAATTAACAGAAAATCAATGTCATTTCTGCTTAAGTCTGCTTGAGCAATATCAAATAGAATATATTAAGTTGATTTTTTTACTCCAGATCATGATCATGCAGTTAAGTGTATGTTTGAATTCATTTTGTCAAAATGTTTTCTCGTTTTCCAAGTTTTCTATTTGCAAAGGTGTTCATTTGAATTTTTATTTTTTTTTCCATTTCCAGTTTTGTTTTCTAAAACTATTTAAAAAACACCTATTCCCAACCATGTTTCAAAGGTAAACCCCATTTTCAAGACTCTATACGCATTTTCAGAAAACAAGGCTCCATTTTCAGAAGAAAAGCTCTTTATTACATATTTGAAAACAAGAAAATCAAACATATTATCTTAAATGAAAGGTAAAATTAACATGTCTTCATAATTGACCACTTACTAAACCAAACAAGTTTTCTTATCCGCATAAATACTGAGGATGTCTTCTAAAAACATAATCAAAAACCACACCTGAAAATGAATCTAAACTTCAACCAAGTTTATTAAAGTAATTGTTCTAGCACGATAATGACAAAAAGGAAAGAATAATCAGAAAAACACATCAAGTTGAGATTTAAAAAAAAATGAGAGGGAGAAAACATAAAGGTCACTATGTGTGTGTGTGTGTGCGTGTGCGTGTGAGAGAGAGAGAGAGAGAGAGATGAGTGACAGAAAAGGTGATAAAATACTAACAATAAGGAAGCCGGATAGAAAACTCCTACAACACTGAGGCTCTCAGGAAACTAATTAAATTGCTAATGGACAGGAAAACTAGTTGCATGTTTTGGCCAAAAAATGTGGCTTTTGTATGCAACCAGGTTTGATGGTTGCACATAGACCTGACCATGGTTCAGGAATCGCCGGTCACGGTTCGAAACCGTTGGTTCCACAATTTGAGAAAATCTCGACCCTTAACCTTAACCGTCAAGGCCGGTTACGGTTCGTGTTCCGGAACCACTGAACCAGTTACGGTTACGATTACGGTTCCGGTTCCAACCCTTATATTTTTATTATTATTTTTTAAATTTTTTTGAACTTAAATTTTTAAAAAATATTGTTAATTTTTGAACTTAATGAAAAAAAATTAACTTAAATTTGAAAAAAAATAGCTAAAATTTAAGCTTATGGTCAAAAACAACAATGACTAAATTAATTTTTGGAATTTCTAAAAAATATTTTTTCCATTTACACTGCATTAATAAAGCACAATTTACTAAATTTTATTCTTCGAAGTTAATGTTATTATGTAAAATAGATGCAACATTACAACAATTTAATAATACTACATGAAAAGTTAGGAAATAAACACTAGATAATTGTAAAGTAGCATCATTAAATATTTTTAAAAAATTACAAATTTACTTATTATTAAGATAACTGTAAAGTAGCATCATTAGATAATTTTTAAAACTTTACTTATTATTAAAATTAAATGTAGAATGCTTAAATATAGGACTTGATTTGTAACTTGCTATATCTGAAACTAATTAACTAAATTTAAAGGGGGCACAAGACTAATTATATTGATTTTCAGAAACAAGACAAGCAATTTGAGGGGAAAAAAAATGAAAAAACAAATCATGAGACTTATTTATGCATTTATTCAAAGTTATAAACATATGACCCATTAGCTCAATTGGATAGAGTGTTTACTAATAACATGGAGGTCACAGGTTTAAAACTTGCATGACACACTTTTACACTATTATTTTGGTTAAAAATAAATAAAAAAATTAAAAAAAAAATAAGAAACCACCGGGTCGGGCCCGGCGGTTCCGGCCCGTGAACTTTTCACGGGTTGGAAAAACCTAACCCGTAACCGACTCGTGGTCAACGGGTTCTGTGCAGTCACAGGCCGGGTCCGCACAATTTCAAAGTCTACCTTTTAAATTTTTTTACAAGTTAAAAAGCCCAATAAAGGTCCATGTTCATGCTCCTTAAGCATGGTCTCCAAGTTGAAAAATCACTTTTTTTATTGCATAAGTACCAACAAATCCATCAAATTTGCAAATTACGATATACTCAATCTGTCCCAAATAACTTATGGCTCCTATTTTACTTTTGCAATGTCAAGAAATAAGGTCCGATTTTCGAAAATGATATTTTTTTTTCTTAAAGTAGCTATTAATTTAAAGTAATTGTCTGACACCACTAACTCAATTATTACTTTTGAGGGTATAAGTGTAAAGATACCAAAAACTTGCAATTTTTGAACTCTTATCTAAAACTGCATGCCAAGTGAAAATTGGGATAGAGGGACCACTCCCGGTGAAGAAGTTAATGTACAAGTTGTCTTTTTCAACAAAGATAACATAATCGCTACCCTGGCTTTGACAGAAAAGGTACCCTGGCTTTGACAGAAACTTCTGGATATTTTTGCTAAAAATACCTTTATACTTCTTAATTTCACATCTAATTTTGCACCATTGCAACATATACACAAGGACCACACATCTCAACAGGTGGGTACTTTCAGTTAAAGTACTTTACTGCTAACAACTTCAAGTACCCATAACAAAAGGTTGTATACCAACTATTGATCAAAAATTGATTGTTTACTTTCATCTTTACTATTATTTTACTCATCCTGTAGTCGTGGATGTCTCTTCTCCAAAACCAAATGTTTTCTCTTATGATAACGTTTTAGTCAACAAAATATACCAAATATCAGTTCTCTCAAATACTATATAACAGGAAAAACATTTAAACAATACCCATTGGAATTCCTTTAAAGAATTAATATTATCCACAAACTTTGTCAAAAGTTGATTAATGGCTCCAAAAAAGGAAAATCAACATTCATTTCCACAGATTGAGTTAATACCATGCACAAACTTTTTCAAAAGTTCATTAATGGCTTGGGAAAAGAAAAATTAACATTCGTTTCCACATATTGAATTAATGGTTCAAAATGATTCATCCACATAGTATTCATTGTAAGAGCTAGGATACCAATATGACTAGTCTCTAACAGAATAAGGACACACGTAAATGACAAGAATACTGTAATAATATGGGCTGTACTTTTTCCTTAAACCTTATTGCACGACTAACAAAACTGACTGCACATCTTAATGACAAAATCTATAACACGTGGAAAATGCAACAAGAATTTATAAGCTGACTCGCACTTCAAACATGAAACAGAAATTACCTCAAACATAAGTGAATTTTATCAGGAAGTAGGGAAAAAGTGTAAGAGGAGTCAGGGGAAAAACATCATTCGAAGAGTAATTCAACATAAAGAAAGCTGTATCAGAAAGTAATATTTACCTAGGTCCGAAAATGTGTAGTTCCCACACCGCTAATAATAATCATTTATCCAAAGTACAAGTAAAAATAAAAACAAGTTATAAGGTTGTCTTATAGCATAAGATGCAGGTTGGGCAGTTCTATGATAAACCTTCCCTAATTGAAGTTTTACATGTTATAGAGTAGGCAAATGTACAAAAGATTTTTGCTACAATTCATTTATACAAAAATATCAGGCAAGCATGGCCTATGGAACAGCCAACAGCCAATTAAAATACTTGTAACACACACAAAAAAAAGGGAAAGCTGAGAACAAATCCATTGAATCAATGACATCAAACAGGACAAAAACAAATATCCTGTTTTGGAGTCCGGAATCCCTTTCCACCTCAAAAGATCTCCAGACCACACTTCAGTTCAGCTAAAAGTTCTCTATGCCTTAAAGTTTCAAGCCAATAATTAATTGTCTTTTCAATTACCACTGCGCAAGTCTATAACTTAGCTTAAAACTTCTCATATGCACAGAATGAGCAGTAAAAGAACAGCCATCAACAGCATGCTAGGAAAGAGCACATTAATAACATAGAGCTTCAGGAAGTACTATATTATGCAATTATAACACGAAAATATTCTCTCATACATGTTCAACAGATACAGACCTCAATATACGGTCATTTACAGGCAGGCTCTTGTCCTTTAACCGAATCTTCTTCACAGCATACTGCCTACCATCTAGCTTATTCTTGCATAGCACAACGTGACCAAATCCTCCATGACCTGTCAAAGGTGAAAAGTATAAAGTTGCATGCATGCAAGAATTTGTCATTGCAAAAAGCATGAAAGTAGCATCAAGAAGCCCAAAAAAAAAATCGAAAAGAAACAGAAAAAAACAAATCATACATTGCAAGCAAACAGAATGTTAACCTGTAAATTTTCCAAAAGACTAAACAAGATTGGATAGAAACAAACTCCATGAAATCCAATATGAATGCCATCTGATGGAAATACCAGGTCATAAAAAACCAACAAGTTGAGGGTTACAAAAGATTAAATGAAGCGAAAAATGGCTAGTTAGGTTGAGATAGATGAAATTCCTTTGTGCACTAGTGGGATGCTGCAGTAATTTCAGAAACCAAACTGCTTCCTGGACTACAGTTCTCTAGAATTTTTCATAATATTTTTGATATAGTTGTCATGCTAATTAGCTCTTATGAAATATTAGTGTTTTCTCTAAGAATGGAAAGACAGAGAAAGATATGTTCAAATATCCTGGCCTAAAGTGCTCCTCACAGTAAATAATCTAATTATGCATACTGCATAGTATTCAGATTAGTTCCGGTTTTGTAGGAACCGACTATTTGATTGTGTTTTTAATTTAAGTAATTTCTTAACTCCTAGGAGATTATGATGTTCCCAAAATAATGGCAGATTTTGATTTCTGTCTTTGGTGTATATGGCTGTGATCTCTCAATTACAATAAAAAAATTAAAACATTTTTCTCTCATTTTTAACATGGTACAAGTGAACCTTGATGTCCCAAACGCCAAAATATAGTATGGCCACTGATTCTACCTCCAAGGTCAACTCCAATCAACAGAATGCAACCACCACTTTGGCACAGAAAGGTAACTTTCTTCGATCCTTAAATGCCATACAAGAGAAATCAAGTCATTGGGTTGTGAACTCTGGAGCATCTGATCACATGGGTGGATATATCAGTTTATTTCACAAATCTAATCCTTTCAGTGATAATTTTTCTGTTCGGATTGCTGATGGGCCATTGTCAAAGGTGGTTGGTTCAGGTTCTATTGTTATTTCTAAGAACCTCCGGTGCAGCGAAAGTATGTTTCGAAAATAAAACAGATTATCACTCGAAAACCAGCACAAAGAACACAATAGGAACAAGAAACTTGGAGAATAACTATGATAAAACTGTATTGAAGTGATTCTAACTATTATTACAATGAGCCTTTAAATTGTGTTTGTAATGTTGAAAATAAAGGAAAAATTAAAATCAAATCCACTTAAAGCAGAAAACAAATCAAATCAACTTAGAATAGGAAATAAATCAAATCCACTTAAAATAGGAAACCACTCTTAATTCGGCGCTACATGTTCCAAATCTCGATTATAACCTGTTGTCTATTAGTGAGCTCAAGCGAGATCTAAACTGTGTTGCTAAGTTTCCCCATAAATGTTGTGAATTTCAAGACTAGGATTCGGGGAAGATGATTGGCAGTTGTGTTCAAGGCTCTATCTTCTAAAGAATTGCACTTACCGCAGAGGACAACCTCTAAGAACAGATTGTGAATCCAGTAGTCATTTGGTTTTAGTTGTTCATTCTAATAAAGATAGTGAGATTAAGTTATGGCACTATCTTTTAAGTCATCCTAGTTTTATATATGTTGAGAAACTCTTTCCTTCTTTATCTAATAATAAAAGTTCCAAATTTTTCCAATGTGAGGTTTGTCATTTGTCAAATGTTCGAAATTTTTATCCTACTCAGTCATATAAAGTGTCACATCCATATTCTGCGATCCATATTCCGCGATGCACAGTGACATTTGGGTTCCTTCGCAGATTCCGAACCATAGTGGAACTCGTCGTTTGTATCTTTTGTTGATGATCATACCCACCTTACCTAAACGTTCCTCATGCGAGAAAAATCCAAAGTAAGCTAAATTTTTAAGAATTTTGACAGTAGGATACAAACTCAATTTCAAACCAAAATCCAACTACTGACAATGTCACGGAATATTTTAAACAAGAATAAGATTTGCAGATTAAAGAAGGGCTTATATGGTTTGAAACAATGCTTGGTTTGGAAGGTTTTCTAGAGCCATGAAGACTATGGGAATCAAACAAAGTCAAGGAGATCACACCTTGTTCACCATACATTCGACTCCATGGGGAGTTACTGCTTTAATAATCTATGTTAATGATATAGTAGTACCAAGAGACGATTGAGGAAGGTATAGAAAATTTGAGGAGGTGTTTAGTACGGAAAGGAACTTGGCAGATTAAAGTACTTCCTTGGAATAGAAATTGCTCATTATCGGCATGGAATTTTGAAATCTCAACAGAAGTATATGCTAGATTTGTTGGCAAAGACTGGGTGTAAACCTGTGGAGACAATTGAGTCATCGACTCAGAAAATCTTCTTCGATAGTGGATAGAGAGTCCTATTAGAGATTAGTAGGCAAACAAATCTATTTGCCACATACAAGACCGGACATTGCTTATGCTGTTAAGGTAGTCTGACATTTAAGCGTAATCCAAAGTACACTTTAAGCTGCCCACCGCATTTTGCACTATTTGAAAGGCACTCCAGTAAGAGGTTTACTATTCAAGAAGGGTGAGAAACTGATATTGGAAGCTTATACAGATACTGATTATGCTAGGTTAATAGATGACAGGAGGTTAATGTCGGGCTACTGTACCTTTCTTGGAGGAAACCTCATAACTTGAAGAAGCAAGAAACAAAATGTGGTTGCCACAAGCAGAATTTAGAGCAATGGCATTGAGAGTAAATGAACTTTTATGGTTGAAGATAACCTTAGAAGATGCAAAAATTACGCTGTTAAGGTAGTCTGACATACAAGACCGGACATTGCTTATGCTGTTAAGGTAGTCTGACATTTAAGCGTAATCCAAAGTACACCTTTAAGCTGCCCACCGCATTTTGCACTATTTGAAAGGCACTCCAGTAAGAGGTTTACTATTCAAGAAGGGTGAGAAACTGATATTGGAAGCTTATACAGATACTGATTATGCTAGGTTAATAGATGACAGGAGGTTAATGTCGGGCTACTGTACCTTTCTTGGAGGAAACCTCATAACTTGAAGAAGCAAGAAACAAAATGTGGTTGCCACAAGCAGAATTTAGAGCAATGGCATTGAGAGTAAATGAACTTTTATGGTTGAAGATAACCTTAGAAGATGCAAAAATTACGTGTGAAGGCCCCATGAGATTGTATTGTGATAAAAAAATCAGCAATAAATATTGCACACAAAAGTACTCCTTTCGTGTCCACAAAAAAGCAGTTGGGTGATGTGTTAACTAAGAGATTAAGTGGAACGACATTTCAGTCCATAGTCCGCGAGCAAGCTGGGAATGGAAAATATCCATTTACTAGCTTGAGGGGGAGTGTCAGATTTAGAGGGATTTTACAGTGTGTCAGATTTAGAGGGATTTTACAGTGTGTCAGATTTAGAGGGATCCAACAGTTGGTTGTACAACTCATAATTAGATGAAGAATATTTATATTTAGATGAAAATAACAGATAGTTATAACAGCTGATTATCAGGGATCATAGCAGCTGGTTTTCAAGGATAGGATCTTGGTTTTTAGGAAAGTTTTGTTCCTCCAGTTTGTATAAATTTTGCATCATTTTTTTATCAATACACACAGATAGCTTTTCCCACATTTTTCACACCCAATCTCTGGTGCGGTGGTTTCTAATTAACTAGTTATTTTAGCACAACAACATTTGTGTCTTAACAAGAATTTTGTTCCAAAAAAATTTTCAAAACTAAAAATGTGAAAATAATAAAAAATAGTAGTACATAATAATGTTCTAATGACATACGAAAAGTTGCAATTTAAGTTAAAAAAAGTAGTTATTTTAAAGAAGAGGAAGTAGTTATCTTTAGGTTTAGTTATTTGACCTACCGAGGAGGGACCGGGAGCAAAATTAAAACTATAAGATGCTCACTACTAATATATAAAGTTTAGATTAATTTTTTAAAAAAAAAATACTACCAAAAATCATACTAATACTAGTAATTGTTTAGTACCCATGATATTACTTTAGCATTATATATAATGAAAGAGAAAAGCTTCTATCACTTGAAATGTTTGGACACATTTTACTGAGAGTAGGGCTTTAGTTCAAGGATTTTTCTGAAGATATGGATGCTATCAATTCCAATATGGACAGCCCAGTCTCTTTCCAAAGGGATATATAGTAGAATCTTAATTATTGTGCTTAAATATAAACATTGCTATAAACTGGAGACATAAAAAAAGCCATTTGCCAACCCTTCATAAAATAAATGGAAGAAACATGTTAACCAATATGCAATAAAATACACTAAGAATACTTACTCACCTAGAGGTTGAAGCTCCTCAAAGTCATTCAAATAACGGGAACTTGGAATTGAAGAACTTTCGCCTCCAAAATCAGAAGCAGTTTCCCAAAAGCGAGAGATTTTTGATGAACTCTGTCAGATGGAATTCAAGAAAACGAATAACATCATTAACTAGATGGAGATCCAGCTTACATGGTTGAGAGAAAGAAATGCACGATTGACTAACAATTTGCTTCCTAAACACACGATCAAAAGACTTGTCAAATGATGAAGACGGTTTGATAGCCATATCTCGCACGCCTTCTGAAACAATCTGAAAAGGAATAAATTTAGAGGCAGCGGGTAAAAACAGATACATAACCCAACAAAACATAAGGTCTTTAACTGAATAAAACATGAGAAATACATACCCCTAGATTGAGGAGCTCTGATGTTATTTCTGGCAGGGCATCAGCAAGTGGTCCTTTAGGAGCACAAGCAAGGCGAAGCAAGTGGACCTAAGGGAAGCAAAACTTAGTCTGTATCTAAAGATTTAAAAAAAAAAAAAGCAAAAAGTTGCACAAGTCAAGATGAGAATATCACCAGGAGCAAATCTCTCTCCACAGTCTGACTAGGTTGATCATGAGCAGCAGACTCAGAGGATGACGACTCTGAATCACTATCCAAATCACCATAATCAGTTTCTGTTAGAGTTGCTTCCACAAAAACATCCTGTAAAAGCAAGAAACTGTCACGTACTCCAGAGAAGAAAAGTATTACAAGACTCAGAAGCAACATCGACCAACTGAAAAAATAACAGGAGAGATGGGCAAAGAGATAAGAGTAGTATGTCTCTTATGATCTGTTATCTTTTAGGGCAAGAAGTACGAAATCTGTTATGAAGATTCTAGCAGGAAATAATTGATGAGAGAAATAACATTACTTGGATAAATTTAAAAATCTCAGCATAAAGCAAGAAAGAGGGTTTTCGCATCCCAAGAGTTTTCAGTAAATACACCTACGCATTTAAAGGCGGAGAAAGTCCTCCAAAACATGGTGAAGTTTTTCAATATGTGTAAGCTTATGTAATATTACGTGTTTTAAAATTATAAAGCCACTTTACTAGTTTACAAGCAGCATCTACAGTAAGTGTAAACAAGTCTAAAGAGGTGACTTGGTTTCTCAGTTCAATGACATAGCCATTGGCCTTCAACTTATTTTAGAGACTAATAAACAAATTCATCATGGCAAGAGATGACAATGGCATATCAGCACATTGCATCCTGACAAACCCTCAATTGTTTCCAGTTTGGTGACACACCATAACCAGAGAGACAGAACATTTTCAACGAGACATCCTGAGTACCATCCTCAATCAGGCATTTGGGAAGGCAGGAAAGAGGAGTTAAAGACAGTGATGGATCCTAAAGGACTGGATCACAGAGATTTCAATGATAAGAGTATGTGTACCTCATACTTGCAATTCTCAAGGCCATAACCTGTATCTTGGCCCTTCTTTTAAGAAACTTCGGCATAATGCATGTCTTTTCCATGAGGATCAACTTCATCACAGAGCATTAACTGAGATAACACAAGATCGGTTCAATCTAATCCTTACTCAGTGCTATTCAATCGTCTTCAGCCATATTCAACTTATATCAATTCTGTAGGTATCAAACTTTCCTTGCTATCTCTTTCACTGCACTATCTTGAACTGATTAGCTCCCAATGTGAGACAAGGTATTTTATGCGTCTAACTTTTCTGAAGGCATAATCATCTACCAGTCTGCTTTACTTGCTGGAGCATTATGTAATGTTCGTAACAGCTGACACATCTAATGCCACTATCCGAAGGAGATACAGAAAACCAAACTTAACAGCACTATGGTATAATTAACGACGCCCTACTTCACAACCTCCCACCCCCGCCCCCAAAAACAATACAAAAAGAAAAAAACAAACTGACACCCATAACCAGCGAAAAGGAAAAACACAAAAGAGAAGAGATAAAACAGGCCTTTGATCTAGGTGGACATTAATCAATCAAAATCATCTGGACTTAAGACTTAACAAGACAACTTCAAATGAAGAACTTAATACTTCATTAACAATAATTTAGTTATGCATATTAGTTCAGGTAAAAGGAAAAAATCAACACCACCTTTGCGTAGCCAATGGTACCATTTCCGTCTGATTCACCGGTACTCGAATCAGTACTTTTTGTCTCATCTTCACTCTCTTCTTCAAGCGTACCTAATCTTAATGAATGGTTATGTACATACTCTGGCTTAACACTTTCCACTGCTGACGGCTTCATAATCTTGTCCAATTGCTTGTCTGAATTAAAATTTCCCAGACCGTCAAATGTCTGAGAAGTTACAATCTTGCTGCTTTCTTCCATTCCCAGGTTCCACTGCCACAACTCCCCAGAACCACTGAAAAGATCTACATGACTATAGACAAAAGGTCCTGCAAAAGAACAGATTCTGCCACTTGGGACAGTAGCATCCTTCTCAGATAGCTGATGACTCTTATCAGTATCATGGCACACAACCTAAAAAAGAAACCAATTAAAGATAATGAGTAATCTTTTGGCTCCAGTTTGATGGAGTAGTTCTTGATCTATTAATATGAAATTTGGCGAGCATGATCTCTATGATACCACTAAGCTATTCAACAATGAGTTTTTAAAATCACTGACCCTATCAAAAGTTATATATGACGGTGCAAGTGTCATTAAACTTCCTATCAAAAGTTATATGATGGTGCAAGAATGATTAAACTTACAGTGTTTTCATCAACCATAGTATAATTAAAGAGAGACAAATCCTTGACGCAGCGTTAATGGTCAATTTTCGGATCTTGGTATTCAGTTTACATGTAAACTATGGAGTCTTATCCTTGAATGCTCCTTAGGTCATTTTACAGAAATAAATAAGTGTGGACTTCCATTATTGCAAAGTTAATGGAGAAGTTATATACCATATATCTCCGGTTTTGACATATTGTCTTCAACTTCTCCACTAACTTTCAAAAACGAAGGTCCATATATACTCTTATAAAATGATCTTAGGTGTGCATTCAAGGATAATTTTTCATCCAAAATTGAATTCCAAGGTCTAAAAATCAACAATTTCCCACTTTAATCTACAATTTTTCATCCAAAGTTCAACAGCAGCAGGAAGAATTGAACTCTCTTTCCCAATCCTCTTAACAATTTTCGTTCAACCGAACAATGTATGACACTGTTCTAGCAAATTTCAAAGTTCTCGTTTTATTAAGGAATTTCAACACCGCAGCATCAACATATTTCAAAGTTTCCATGCCAAAAGATAAAGCAACATTTCCAGCAATCAACTTGAGAAGGAAAGAAAATTTGTAACTAAAACCAAAAAAAGACGTAGTGCTTACAGATTCAGGTGGCTGCCCTTGTGGAATAATTTCAGACAAGAACTCTTGGGCAGCCTCCACTAAATTGTAAATCATCACACGTCCTTCTCTAGCATTAGAATTAGCCTGCAATAGTTGACCACAAGAAGTTTATTGTCCAAAATTACCAAGAAGCAGAAAAAGAAGAAAATAAAGTAGACGAAAAACCAAAACGGGATTAACTTTTACAAGAATATATTAATTGAAACAACATGCTTGAGACATATTCACTATCTCTTAATCAAAACTATAGAATCCTATTTCTTCAGTCAGTCAATTTAACGCATTAGTTTGTAAGCTGAAAGTAGTGTTCAGATCAGAATTTTATATGAGAAATGAGAACAAAAATTGCTAATAATATCTCTTAAAATATATCTTCACATATGTCATATGTCGTACCCCAAATTTCAGGAACTAAGTTTATTCTCATAATTTTATTTTTCCATTGCTGAAACCTCTATGCTTCCAAACAAATCCAAGCTCATGTGTAATGATACCCATTGCTCTTTAAATCAAAATAAACAAATGACTCTTAGTGATGATCTGAAATTAGCCACATGCATAAATCACAGTCAAGATTCCATAACCACATTAAATTTAACGAGTGCCCCAAGATTTCATCATACCACCTCTTGACAAAATTCCTCAGACATGAGCATTAGCATATTTGCGATCCACAAGGTGTAGAATCTAAAATGTCACCAACACAAAGAATAAGCCAAACAAACTAAGGTTAGAAGGATGACTACAAGATGGATGCTCAAGTGCATAGACAAGCCACTAGATTCCAAAATGTAAAGTCCAAGGCATCTCAAGAGATTTGAGCACACATGTTGTGTCATTACCACATGTAACAAGATATAAGACAACTCAGATCATGAGTTGAGAATTATCCGATCCATTCCATTCCTTCCTCATTCTTCAGTAGCAAGCAATATCACTTAATTCTTTGCACAATAATACCCTGGTTATGTTGCCCAAATATACAATTTTACGGCAATAAGTCTGTTCATCTTGATGTTGGAACATAAGTATCGCTTCATTGCTTTTGTTTCAGTTATTTATTTTGTTTTAGAGTTGTTTTCCCTCTCTTAGAATGTCTTTTTGTGTTCTATTTGGGTTTTGTTAAGTTTTGTCAAAGTTGCTTATTTACGTCACTTTGCTCATCAGGGCCCTGCAGGATTTTTCGGCTCTATGGTTGTGTTTAGGGGCTGTCATCAATATTTTTTCAGTTTACTCTTTGAAGATGTCTTCTTGGGATGCAAGACCCTAGAAATCTTTAAGAAAACACACTCTTTCAATTAATTAACTTGTTCTTATTAATCTACTGCACTTGTTTAATTAACTACCAGCTGTTCATGCATATTTTCCCATTTCCTGCGAGCATTCTGCATTAAATTGGTATCAAGGTTTGATCCTCGTGGTCGCCATGGATGTGGAAACCAAGGGCAGCAAGCACAAGTTGCAGATATGAGGCGTATGATTTAGGAGTTATGTTAGGTTGCTCAAGCTCTTCAGCAATGTGAACGACTAGATTCTCGAGTAGGAGAACCTGAGGGTCACCGCGAGCATTTAGGCATACCAGAGGGTGGTAATAAATGAGAAGAAACTGATTTTTTGAAAAGGAATTCAATCCCCATCCATATGCAGGCCCCTCTGGATGAACTTGAACATGATGGTAGATTGGAGGACAGATTGGTTAGAGCTTTTGACTTAAATAGAGGAGGAATCAGAATAGAAGTAGGTGATTTCTTCCACAAACTGCCTAAAGAAGATTAGTCAGATTAGTAGACAAGTTCAGAAAAGTATGGTGAATGGAAACCCATGCAAGAAGACAAAAAGGTAATGTTTGTGCAGCTAAAGATGAAAGTGCACTTCAATGGTGGAAAAGAATTAAGAACAGCACACTTGACAAGGCAAAACAAAGATTACAAAATGGAAGCACATGAAAACAAAATTCAGAAAACAACTTTTACATGCAGATTGTCCTATGGAGTTCTATGAGAGATTTATAATCTAAAGCAGAAGATGATGTTTGTGGAAGAATACCCAACAGAATTCAAAAATATCTTAGTTTGTGTTGCAAAATAAAACTAACAAGCAAATGGCATCCCATTATCTCTCTGGTCTAAAGCAGTTCATTAGAGATGAGATTGGTGTTGCTCGCTTTCTCAACTTGGAAGATACTTGACAATATGCTCTGAAAGCTGAAAAACGTGTAATACGTAAAGGTGAAAGTCAACCTATTACAGGGTATAGAACAGTGGCAAATCTGAGAGGTGCAGTTGCTGTTCAAGACATTCGCAACGAACAAAAGTCAAAGAGCTTATCATGGAACTACTTCGACAAACCAAGGACATGGGAGAAGTGTTACTGCTGCAGAAAATGAAAGCGGCAAGGAAATCCTTATGTATGGGCAGCAAAACAGTGCTGGTACAGCCACAAAAGGTAGGTCAACAGCAATCCATACAGGTGCTCCACTTGTCGAGAGATAGGAGCGTGGAGCATATTCTTGTCCACAAAGAAGTCTAGAAGAGTTAACTTGGCTGAGTTTGAAGATGAAGAGCCTAGCTTTGGAGAGCCTTTATATGATGAATATGATGATGAAGAATCAAAAAAGGTGGATATCTTACCTGTTGAAGGAGAATCATTGGTTGTCTGTCATGTTATGGCCACACCAAAGGTAGAAGAAAATGATTGGAGACGCCACAACAAATTTTGAACTCGTGTTCTTTGCGAGGGAAAGGTATGTGAGGTGATCTTAAACGGAATAAGTAGTTAGAACATTGTCTCCAAAGAAGCAGTGGAGAAAATGAAGTTGGCTTCAGAAAAACACCCTAGTGCATACAAGATTGCTCGGTTTCGAAAGGGGAACAAGGTACTAGTAACTTCAAGATGCCTTGTTAAATTCACTATGGGACAATGTTGAGGAAGCACCTTTAAATGAATTACCCATGGATGCTTGTCAGATTCTGTTGGGAAGACCGTGGATTGTACGTAAAGGATATGGTTCATTACACAAAGCCTAACACTTAAATAATTCGGAGAGGGCAGACTTTTACCTAGAAGCCATTGCAAGAAGAAGGATTCAGAAGATCAAAAATCAGCAGTAGTAACAGTGTTTTGACTGGGCAGGAATTTGAGGACAAAGGTAAAGCAGTTGAAGCTCTTTATATCTTAGTCGGTAGGAGCAATCAAGAAGATCAATCAATAAAATCCACCCCTTAAATTCAGAATTTGTTGAAAGATTTCCAGGAAGTGATTCCTGAAGAGCTGCCAGAAGGTTTAACCCACTTTGAGAAGCGTGCAACATGCAATTGACTTGTTGCTGAAGCAACTTTACCTAATCTGCGAGCATATAGGATTCCCCCATTGCAGCTGACTGAGATGAAGAGACAAGTTGAGGACTGATGACTGAAGGGTTAAATAAGAAAGCAGGAGTTATGTGCAGTGTCAGCATTATTGACACCAGAACAGGATGCATCATGGCTGATGTGTATGGATGGTCGTTTCATCTACAAGATCACAATGAAGTACAGGTTTCCAATTCCAAGGCTAGATGATATGTTGGATAGGTTGGCAGGTAAAATTCCTTTCTAAAGTGGACTTACCGAGAACTACCACCAAATTTGAACGGCGAGATGGAGATGAGTGGAAGACTACTTTCAAGACCCCTTATGGCTTATATGAATGGCTTGTAATGACCTTTGGGTTATCAAACGCTCCAAGCACAATTATGCAAGCTATGACCAAGGTACCAAGAGCACTCTTGGGATTATTTGTTCTCGTATATTTTGACGATATATTGATTTATAGACATTAAAGAAGAGCATTTGTCTCATCTATGAAGAGTTCTTGAGGTTTTTAAGAAAGAGAAGTTCTATGCCAACCTCAAAAAGTGCTATTTCTTGTCCAAGAAAGTTGTGCGCTTAAGCTTCAGGGTTTCAGGCCTAAAACCAGATCCGGATAAAATAAAAGCAATTGTTGAGTGTCTTACACCTCAAGGAGAAGTGCATAGCTTTGATGTTTTAGCCTCCTTCTATGGAAGGTTTATCAGAAATGTTAGTACTATCATGATACCTATCACTTAATGCCTAAGGAAGATTACTTCTATGTGAGCAAAATCACTGAGAATGCTTTTCAACAGATAAAAACTGATTGATGCAGGAGCATATATATTGTTTCATTGCTTTGCTTCAGTTATTTATTTTGTTTTAGAGCTGTTTTCCCTCCCTTAGATGTCTTGTTGTGTTTTATTTTTTATTTGTTTTAAGTTTTGTCAAAGTTACTTAAGCAAGGGCATTTAGGTCAGTCTGCTCATTAGGGCAACGCAGGATTTTTTGTTCTCTTATAAATACTGCACTAGGGTTGTATCTTGCGGCCATTACAATTTATATTTTAGTTTTCCCTTTGTTGATATCTTCTTGGGGTTCAAGACCCTAGAAATCTTCAAGAGAACATTCTCTTCAATTAATATACGTGGTTCATTAATCCGGTGCACTTGTTTAATTAACTACCAACTGTTCAGGAAAATTTTCCCTTTCCTGCTAGCAGTCTGTATTACATCTAATTGACAAAGTCCCTAGCCTGCAATTAATCTTGAACCATCCTTACCTCATTCACAGGCGTTTTATATTCACATATTAAGCATGACAAGTATTCATGTACTTCACATTCCAAGCTCATATGTGATATCAAGTACACACACAAATCTCATTTCCATATATATTATGTACCAGAAGTAATTATTGTACTTCATATTCCTGGGCTCTTATGTGCAATAAAGAACAGACATCAGCCTGAACTATCAAGTATAGAAAGTTAACCCATTGTTCCATGTATTCACATTAATAGCTCTCGTGTGCAATAAAGCACATACATGAGCCTCGACTATCAAGTATACAAATTTATCCCATTCTCCATGTATTCACATAAATAGCTCACATAATAAAGTAACATTAAGAAAAATAATTAAAAAGGCAGCCCGTAAAAAACAAGTTCAAGCTGAAATTTCTTACCTCGTTTTCAAATATATACAGACAATAATATATTCTCGAAAATTTAGATGGGCAAGCTACACCACTTAACAACAGCCCACAAGATACAAGATTCAGAAAGAAACAACATACAGAAAATAAGCTCACTATTATCTAAAAACACTGGTGCATTTAGCAAAGAAGGGAAGAAGAGCAATGTTTATGCTTCTATAAATCCATAGAACTGGGAGAATAGTTAAAAAAATCCTTGTTAGCTGTTAATTTACTCTCCTTGAAGTATACAGCATAACTTACAAAGTTTGCAGCAAAACATTTCTTTAACTTCAGTTAGAGACAGCGGTAACATTGCATTTGAATCACCACATATGATATGCCCTTTCCTTATGGGAATTCCGAAAGGAGAGTGCATCTTAAGCAAATTTTGCATATAGTTTGTGTTAGACTAGGATGCCCAACGCCCCAATTAGATTGGGTGTATTATACTCTTTTGCTTTTGTAAAGACAATCTTATTGGGAATCATATTAATCAAAAGGCATTTTCTTTATCTTATGTCTTGCATTTTTTTATTTCTACACATTAGATAAATTCCTTAGACCAAATTTAGCTACAGGGCATGGTCGCGCATATGATGGCGATCATGGAACATGCCTCTAAGGCTTTGGTTTTAAATAAGTTCCGAGTCGAGAGTTTTTGAGATGGGACATCAAATAGCTCAGTAAGACTCGTACATATAATGCATGCTCGTGAAACGAGAATGTCACATTCCATTGGCATTAGCGTAGAAACGTAAGTGCATATATGTGGGTGCTTGTTAGGGAACAAGTACACCGAATATGGCCCGCAAGAAATTCTTAGTTGGAGGCTTTGCCCGTCGAAATAAAAATTTCTGTGTTGCGATAGTACACGACTAGTCCTTAGACTTGAGGCACGATGGTAGCCTTGTGTGCATCCTGCAGCACTTTGATATATCTTCTGATTGGTTGACAATCACAAAGGGGGTATGTTGGGTGTTGCACTGGTGTGCATGGAGGTTTGTCAGTGGCCAACATAGAATTCGACACTTGTTTTTTTAAACAAGGGAATCTCCTGTGTTTTCATAGTTCGTGATTCAAAGACCTTGGCCAAGGCAGAATGAATTATGATTCATCAAGAATCATTGGAACTTGAAATGAGATCACAGCAATTGAATCATTTAGGGTTTCGACTTATAATCCATGCCTTAGATTCAATCAGAAGATTAGCTGTCGAAAGGACCGTACGTGTATGGTACTCGCAACTGAAATAGGTTTACTCGCTATTTCACCTAAGACTAGTTTGCCATGATTACTTGCTAGGTGTTTTCATAGATAGTGAGGTTCTTGAAATTAAGGAATTGATTCCAAGCGGATTAATTAATTGGATTAATTAATTGGAATAATTGTTATTCATAAGTTGCAAATGTTGCAAACCCACTACTAGCTTAGTAGTGAACCTAAGAGGGTCACACATCTTTATGAAAAGTAACATTTTTAATTTTAGATTTTATCCAATGGTTGGAAATTAATTAATTAATACTGATCAATTAATTAAATAAGGGTTCTATTTAATTTAATAGTTAAATTAAATTATTCAATTAAGTAATTGGATTATTTAATTGGACCTAATTTGATTAGGAAGCCCAATTGGAGTAAATTAAATTAATCAATTGGATTGATTAAATTGGGATTGAATCAATTGAATTGATTTGGGGATTTTTGAGTCCAAGCCCAAAATAAATGTGGATCACTTAAGAAGCCCACTAAAGTATGAAGAGAATAAATTAAATAAATATGATTTATTTAATTAATATATTTATAGATAAATAAATATAGTGACCAATTTTATAGGATAAAATAGGCCACTAAGATTTAATTTATGTATAAATATAATTATAGTATATATATATGATATATATCTATCTTGATATTATTTGAAGAGTTCAAATTAATATCAACAATGTATGTAGACAATTTTGATGATTAATGTAGTCTCAAATTAGTCCACATACAATAGAAGAGTGAAAAAAGAAAAGTTCTTGAAAGATTTGGAATCCTTCCAAGATAAGGTTTTGAAGTAGTTCAAAATAGAAAAACTTTCCAAGAGTTGGAAAAGGATTAAAATTTTCAACCCTATATATGTGAGGAATGAAAATTACATAATTCAATTCAAAAAAATTTGAGCAAAAATATTTTGTTTAAAGTCTTCTATTTTTACTCTTCAAGAAAAGAAAAGAAAGAAAAAGAAAATCAGTTTCTTGTTATTTTCTTCATATTATTGTTTCAAGAACTTAAAGAATCTATCTTTATTGTTCTTGAAAATATACTCCGGTTCTAGATTAGTAAACAATTAAAAGGATACTAGCGAATCCTTTTGATTGGTGTTGTTTTTCGTATCGTGGACCTGATAGAGGGGAGACACTTGGATCCCTACGAGTTCTGATAGTCCAGGATAAGCAATTGATTGCTTCATTCCCTACAACAACCGGAGTGCACGAAAGGTATAATCCGATTTTATATTTATTTATATATTCACTTGAATAAGCGCGATCGTTAAAATCGCTTTTGAATCAAAGGGGTTAAATTTATGTTTGATAAAAAAAAAAAAAAAAATAATTTTCCGCTGTGTATACCCCTGCGATTATAGCGAACCCAACAGTTTGTCCATCACTTGGTGAGAAATAAATAACATAATTATTGTGCAATATCGATGGAACTCCATTGTAGCGATCTCAGTATATAGCTTGGAATACAAATACAATATAGAGCTTATATAAAGAAAAATATAAAGGAAGAGTCCAAGCAACAAAACATTATAGCAAATTACTACCCTTTTTCCAATACAAAAAGTTAAGCAACAAAAACTTATAGCAAACTGCCATGGGACAGTGAGAGCAAGTACTACTGTCACAAGTTGAGTCTTTCTGAATGTATGGGGATCAGTAAAGTCCTACCTGATCATAAAGTAGAGATAAAAGGTTGTCAGCATCAATTTTTGATAAACCTTTCTCTGGTACTATCTGCAGCTTCGGGCATTTGTATGGATAACCTTGTACACATCTGTGACAAGTATATACACTTAGCAAAAAGTTTGATATAAGCACCATTTAGCTTAGAATGAGTATGGTCAACAAACCTCACTGATAGCAGGGCAGAAACATCAGAATCCTCGTATCCTGTATCCTTTGAGTACGGCCTATTGTTTCATTCATAAAACACTCAGCAAAAGCAAGAATGAAGCTGCAGATGTAAGTTTAATGAGTCGTCATATATCTGGAACCTGAGCTTGATGTTGATTTGAGGAGGTGATTCAGAAACAACTTTGCAATCCTCCTGAAATATGGCACACCTATAATTCCAGGAACCATGAAATTAGTCATATACGAGGAGATTATAACTAGAAGTTTGTTAATCATCATAAGAATTTCTAAGAGGAGATTATAAGTAGAAGTTTGTTAATCATCATGAGAATTTCTAAGAGTTTGCATACACCTTACTTGTAAAAAATTAAACAATATCCAAACATACATCTCCACAACTTGTATTCCACATGCCTGAAGGAAAAGAATCAAGGACAGCCTTTAATGTGAATAACATCAATTTGCAAAGATGTTTCAAGGAACAACTTTTAGTTGAAAAACTATGTGAAAAGCAGCTTTAATGAAAAAGTGACGGAATAACTACATTTTGAAATGCACATTAACCATAATGGCTCAATATTCTAACCAACAAAACAGACATGACAAATATACATCAAGAAACAGAGTTATCGTTATTTATCCATGGTGGTTACATCACATCAGTCCAAAAATAAGGTCACTTCAAAGCTCTGCACCCAAAATAGAGAACTAGGAGCAAAGCTTCACCAACCAAATCTTATGTTCTGATAATATTCAAGTTCTACTTTTCAAAAAATCATTTATTGGGATTAACCAAGGACCATGAATTATGACCAAAAGAGCATAACTAGTTCATCAAACGCATAAAAACAACACAAGTATGATATCAACAATGGCACAACTATTTTGACAACAACAACAATATTAATGATAATACAGATGATGAATAGAATGATGTTTCATTCATAAAGTCGTTATACCTAGCATTTCAAAACAATATTATAACTGGTACAGATAGTATTTACTAATTCTCAAGTACTTCACAATTGAACTGGGAATACATCCAGTTCTAACTCCGAGTTCTAAAAACTTGAAGCCAATTGCAATTCTTGAGAATTTGATGGATAGGAATTAAATCTTTGATGCGTGTGAATTAAAGTTTCTGAGTGCTTCCGCACCATTAGCATAATAGTTCATAAATGATAACTGCCTTGTGTGCTCCTATCCCCACCTTTTTCGTCTTGTTGGGACTGGAATGTACAGAAATTATACAATTGGACCAACAAGTGAGTTCCAGAAAGAGACCTCAAATAGAAGACAGCACCAAGTTGGTTCATCCTCATGATAGTACATAAACTACAGTAAGTGTCAGCAGGATGACACCAGGCATTTGTGTTTATCATGCAGACTCAAGTGGAAGTGTTTGGTACAATTGTCATTGAGTCGATGTGGAATTATTAAAATTTTACAATGCATGGGGATAGCAAAATGTTGAAGACATGGGCTTGGGTATGCTAAGATGTAACTTCATATACATTGGCTATAAATACCACAGAAATGTCAGATATTTCATTTCTTAAACATAAAACCATGTATTCTTGGCAAAGATCTTATAAATTAATAATACTATGTTATTATAAGTCACATTCATTAGCAATGGTTTCATCCCACAAGTACATAATTTTATGTGAAGAACTAGATAATGTAAAAGATGTGCACCAAATCGATTTTTCACCTAATTAGCAGTGTCTTCCCCTAAATACTCAAAAGTCATTGGAGAATTTGTTTTCTCTTTAGATATTATGGAGCACCTACTTTATTATGTACAACCTATGACAAGTGATGGGCTGTAAACTTGATTTATTAAATTCAACTCTTCATTACTTCAGAACTTATCATTGAAAACAAGGATGCATTATAAGACAGAGACCATCAAACACTTGACTTAACACTCAATACAGTTGTGCACAATATGAACTTGAAAAATATTAAGCTTCAAAAATACCACGGCAGAAATTTTTGTGATATGAGAAAAATGACTTAACCATTGTTTACAGGTCAAACCAGAAGTATAAGCAGTTTTAAGTTTATATAGCAACAACAACAGGGATTTCAAGCAGCAGTAGTGTTCGATCAAATGACTGAAACGAAAACAGAGCTCCTCCTTAAAAATGGGGACGAAGGATGCTTGATTGATGAACGTCCAAGCACTCCTTGACTAACTCTAAATCGATCAAAGGTAAGATTTCGAATATAGGCACTTCTGCGTTTCTTGAGTTTCTGGGTTGGAATGAAACTATGAATGAGATTAATATGGGTAATCTTGGAAATGAGGTGTTCTGATCCTGATTGCAAGGTATGGGATTTAGATTTTATTTCGGTATTGTGGGATACAAATGTAGGATTTACATCGCTTTGGGCCCTCCTACTTCAATAGCCAGCTTTTGAGATTGGATTCTCTCAAGGTCATATAAATTGGTATCAGAGCCCTACATTGACCCTCCCAATTGCAATGGCGCATCACAGGTGGTGAAGCTGGCATGGCTATTCTCACTAAGGCTAGATTGAGCTAGCGCAAAGCCCACCTATGTGGGCGAGGGTTATTAAAGTGGTAGATTGTTATGATTCTCATTATAAGGTAAGGGAGTTGGATTCCATATCAGTATCATGGGGTAATAATATGAAGTTTATATGGCCTTGAGCTCTGCCACTTCAATACCCAGCTCTCAAAGTAGTGCTTTCTCATGTCATAGTAGTTCATTGCACTTATAACTGATTTATGCGCCATTAGCAGTTGCTGAAGTAAACCGAGCTTTCAAACATGTGGCTTGTTCTTCGAGACAAACACAAGACTACTAGCTTTATTAGATAAATAGCATTCCTCGTTCATGTGGGCACCTTGGCAGCCAAGACAGAGGGACACAACCATAAGAAGTAAACACAGTCATGGTGTAAACAAAGTACTGAATGCTTAATCATGGGAAAACTGAGGCCTAATCCCCGTACGCACTTGGTAATCCGCATAACTTCTCCAAGTCATCGAGCAGGCCGATGACAAGAATTTCTACTATGAGCAGAAATTAATTGTCCTATACACTAGATTGCTGTCATATACCGAACTATGCATCCACATACAGCGGAGATATAAATAAACTCATGTAAAACGCGCGCATATATAGAAAAAAGACTTACAAGGCAGTGACTTCCTCGGCTAGTATTTCAGAGTTATCGGCGGCAACTGAATGATGATCCTTAGACTGGGCCCTGCGTCCTCCGCCTCCTCCCCGTTTCTTCTTCTTCTTCGAACTATGACCCATTGTTTAGTATTTGTATTTCTTCACCAAACAAATCAATATGGACTGTTTCAGAATATTTTCCTGTTTAGGTTTCTGGAAAATTGCGTGGGTTTTCAATTCGAATGATGAATAACAAGAAAAGCGAAAACTGTACCTCCAGATTCTCGGAAGAAAACAGAAAACTGGGTTTCAATCGATGTTTAAATATGTGTGAAAAGAAGAATCAATTTAAGGGAGCAAAGTTATTCGGAATTTGAAAATTGGAGAGGAGAGAAGGCTGGCGCTGAAGTGACAAGGCAAAGAGAGAAGTTGCCGTCAGAGATCATCACTTCGTTTCGCATTTATATGTGGCCTGTATAATTATTTATTAGAGTGTAATTTCACCAGTGGTGGTGAGCGGTGGGACCCGGGCGGCTTTTTTTGGATTTTCTTTTTTTTTATATATATATTTTTGCTGACCTCATATTCGCAATTTTTAAGTTACTTATGGTACAATTAGTTTTGCTCACGTCAAACCGATTTTATTACGTGATTGAATTGATCATATCGATTATATGTTAATATAATGGAAATTGATTATAATTTTTATTATATTATATAAAATAATAATATAATATATTAATTATTATATAAATTAATAACATAAAAAAAATAACTCAATCGATTTATAAACTTAATTCGCAAACTCGAATAAAACTCTATTTGAATATAAAAAAATTTCATCAATCGAGCTTGAGCTGATATATAAATATTCAAAAGTATTTTTATTTTTTATTTAATTTTTTTCTATAATTCCATCATTAATAATAGTACATAGGAGTGACTATAATAAACTTATACTATTATAATTCTATATTATAATAAATATATTAATAAGTTCACATTATATTTATAATTTTATATTACAATTTCATATAAGAAAAAAGTTAATAATCACAACAATAATAATAAGTATATTTGAAATAATTTAGTAGCATCTTTTACATTCACTCAAATATTAATTTTATTATTTTAATTTTTTTTGTAGATGAACTTGAATTGAAACTCAAATTCAATTAGGCTTGATTATAATTGGACAGAGTTTGAGTTCTTAACTTAATTCTAAATTTACGTGTTTGATGATATAGAACTAAAAAAAATTTAAAGACTAAATTTACGTGTTTAATGATATCGAAATATAAATTTTTAAAGTGAATTTGAGCTCAAAATTTTAAAAAGATTAACTAATTTGAAACTTCAATATTAATCTTTTTTTTTTTTCCATAAAACCATGAGGTGAACAAGTTCATTGGGTACTATTTTGGCACATTTGAACGGTGCCTTATATACTAAACCTCATAATTGTATTATAGAGTGTATATGCACTCATATGGTTAGCCAATACTTCCCCAAATATGTAAGGAAATATTTGATTTTGTTTTGGGTATTTTGGAATGTATTGAAAAATATGTATATTTAGAAAAATATATATTAAAAAATATGATATATATTTAATTTTATTATAAAAAAAAATGAACGAAGAATACAGTAAAATAAAAAGATAATATCAAAATATAATTGTCCACAAAATTGATTAATTACAATTAGGTAAATATATTTGAAATTGTATTTTCTATCACAACTACTGGTGCTGTGTTTTTCACTATCAGAACTTCATTCTTATCTTCTGGCAATTCAAAATTCCCTTTTATATATTCCAATTTTTGGACCTAGGCAGCGTATTTAATATCCTCTTTTGACTAGGCATATTTATTTGTATGCTATAAGCGCAAAGCAAATGCGTTCTAAATAGTATAAAACGCAAATACTTGGCTAACCTATTGTCCAATTTATGATTGATTGTACTTGTCCTCAAACCTTTTGTGAACGTGCAAAATGACTAATCAACCTTTTCTAAATGTGCCAAAACACTTTGTGTTTTTCAGTGGAATACTTGGGGCTTGTTACACTCTGTCCCTTAAATTTAAAAAAAGTGCGATTTAACTGTCTAAAATATTGTACTTTACTGTTGGTGGGATGAAGTAGAATATTTTATCAAAAATGTTGTTGTGTGCAGTTGTCAATATATCAATATTTTAATTAATTTGAATTTTATAATAATTATAAATTAATTTTATGGTTATATTTTCATAAGTTTATGTGTGTGAGATAATTAACAATTTTTTAGGGTTATCCCACAAAATCATTGTTATAAAATTTATGTGTAAATTTATTTTTTATTTTTGTCTATTGAAGGGTATGGTTCCTTGGAGTTCTAACTCAATAAAGAAGAGAGAGGCAATTGTCCCAGGGTGGATGTTTTCACAAAAAAAAAATAATAATAAAAAAATGGATCTTAGTAGCAACATTTTCTCTCTCGTCTACTCTTTTATTTGAATTGAAAATAGTCAATTATCATTCACTAAATAAATATATAAAGTTACACATTATATAATAATGATTTGAAACAAAATTACAATAATAACTTTTAATTATCTCACACACATAAATTTAGAAAAATATAATCATAAAATTAATTTATAAATATAAGATAACTGTGAGTGACGAATGATAATATTTTAATGAAATATCTAATTTAATTCCACTAAAATAAGAATTCAATAATAAATTATAATATTTTAAATCTTGTAGACGATTAAATGCATATTTTATTTAATATTAGGGCAAAGCGCAACAAGCTAAAAGGATAGCAGCACCAAATATTCATTGGAAAATGAGTTAACGTAATGTTTGTGCACATTTAACAATGTTGGGAGACAAAGTACAATCAACCCTAATAGTTGGGCTTGTCTGCTTTTTATCTTTTAATTAATTCTTAATTTGATATTGTTATATATACAATGTATATATAAAACAAAAAAGAAAGTAAAAGTCACACACACACACACACACACACACACACACATATATATATATATGAGTATATCAGCAAAATGTTTGCTTAAATATATTAGCTTAAATGTTAATATCTGCTTTTCAAAAATTAATGTTTTGGAATGTGCATAAAAATACGTAGAATTGTTCTAATAATGCAGTTCAATTTTTTTGAATTATTGCATTATATAATAATATTTATCTCATTCTGTATTTCTGTTCTACAAGGTCTCCGACAAATTCAAATTCATTTTACTTTGAAAAATTATTTCTAATAATGATAAGCTCAAAGTGATAGTATTCCTTATTTATTTCATATTATTAAAATAAACTGTTGATAGTTTTCCACATAGATAAAACTCTATATGTGACTTTTGTGGTAAGTAACTCTACATTTTAGTATCTATATTTTTTAACTAACTCAACAAGAAACTTTTTCTGTACATGAAAATGCAGTTTACAATTCACAATTCTTTTTAGAAGAAATTTCTACAATTACATTTCATAATTTCTTTTATGTATCTTGCGGCACAAATTAAATGTAATAAAGTAAAATTTTACCTTTCTATATAATTTTAATAGTTTCCAAATGAAATTATAAGCACAACTTAATATTGACAATTCATTTACATTATCAGTAACTATTACCCTTCATATATTAGGGCTACATCAAGAAAATATAAAATTCATATCAAAACCTATTGAAAAGATGCTAAGAATATAACAATTATCGTTATATAATTACATCCAATGTAGTATATAAATGTGATGTAAATAACTAATATATTTAAATTTAGCTTCTACCGATTATAAATTTATTTTTTTCTATAACATTTTAAAGTAAGATTTAATTTTTTTAAATCCCCCCTCCCCAACAATCCTCTCAATTTATTAATCAATTTAAATAATTATGTAACACCAATAACTTTCCATCATTACATCTAAAAGAGTAATAATACAAAAGTACAAACTTATATATTTTAATTTTTATTTAAAACTCACGTAGATCAAAATAGAAATATAATTTTTGAATGTTACTTTTTTTAAGTTACATCACTGAACCACATCAATAAAAAAGGATTGCTGCTTTAACCAAATATTAATTATTTGAAGGATTGATGATTTAACCAAATATTAATTATTTGCTTTATTTTATAAGAACATCCAGATTAATTGTGGAATTATCTTGATTTCTATTTATTATTTTTTTTTTGTTTTTTGTTTTTTTTTGGCATTAAGCAAGCTTATCATTAACGATTATATATTGTTTTTTCTCAACAAGCACCAAAAGTAGTGTCATGTACTCATATTATATTTTCTTCAGTCTTTATAGTAATAACATATGTCATAAACTAAATTAAAATTGTTACAATTTTATTAAATATGTTATTAATAATAATTCTTGAAAAAAAAATCTTCTCCCCTAAATTGTTTTTGTAAATTTTACAAATGTTTTTGTAAATTTGAATTGTTTTGGCCCATTGGCGTTGTTTGTCCTTTTCTTACTAAATATACTTTACTTAGTATAATTAATTTCATAATTTGAGATTTTTATTCCTATTTTAATAAGAATGCATATACTTATTCATTTTGCTATTTTTCAATAAATATACATAATTTTACTAGATAATACGCTTTTTATTAACAATCTTCTCACATGGATGCATTTTTAATAAAATAATTAAATATTCTGCATCAATGTATTCTTGAATTAACGTGAATGTTAAAGAGAATTTTATTTTTTAAATGAGATGTTGATGATTTTTTTTTCCAAACTATCCATAATAATACTCAAATTATAAATTTTAAGAGTTAACGATTATTCTCAAATTTCAAATTTATTACTATGATGAGAGACATACATAGACAATGCCAATTAAATAGCTTTTGAAACTGATAGCTTCATATATGGGTCTAGACTCAAAAAAATTTATTTATTTATTTATTTATTTTTTTGCGTGGAGTGTTAGGGGTAAGTTGTTATAACTATTGAATTTTTTTGAATGTTATAGGAAAAAAGAGTCATCTTAAAATATGTTTTGGGTATTTATTCACTGCATTATAGATCTTTGGTGAAAAATACAATTAGAATGGATTAACTTATATTTCTTCCGTCTCACAAAACGTCATATTTAACTTTTTTTAGAAAATAAGAAAAAACTTTATATAATTTTTTTTCTCTCCAAAATATTTTTTTAGTTGTTACAACTTAGAAAACAACGGATATTGAATTAATTTATACTCTATATTCGGCAGAACAATCTTCTTTGAATCAATTGAATTTTTATAACTACATGATTAACTCTTTAGAAACAAAATATATTTATTGAAACCTATTTTTGGAATGAAAGGAAGCTTTAGTCGAGCTTATCTGGCAAATTAAACATTTATTGGTCTAATACATTATGAAATACAAAGATTTAAGCTTCATCTGATAATATTGAAACTGAAGGGTGTATTTGGTACTTTAAAACAAAATGCTTCTATAGCATTTGTTCTCAAACCAAGGTTTAACTCTATTTTTTATTATATTCACACTTACCGAAGGGAATGGGAAAGCAAATATATTCAAATTTAACAAAATTTGTAGCATATTACGATTTTACATTTTTTTTTTCTTTGTCCGTAAAATCATTACAAAAAAATCATTTGGAGGCTCGTCAAAACTTAGACATTGTTTATTTTACATTTTATTTTCTATTTTTGCCTTTTCTAATATTTAAAATTTCAAAAATGTGTTTATTTTATCTATTTTTAATAAAAATACCATTTATGTTTAGTTTCGTTTCTATACCCATCAATTTCAAACCTAAACACCTAGTTAATCAAAGTAATACCCACATTATTAATATTTAATATGTTATTTCAGTAATTTTGTAATAATTAAAATTTACTAATTAATTAGATACTAGTTTTTCTTTTCAAAATAATACCCACTATAAATTATATAATAATTTTCTAATCCAACAAAATTCGATCATGAAATATAAAGAAAATAATGTAATCTACTTTTACACTAAAATTTTATTTTCAACCCAATACAGTCAACATTTTTACATTTAACAAAAACAAGTTTATTATTTTCACACAAAAATCAATACAAAAATTAAAACACACATAAAAATAATAAAAACAAAAAGTGAAAATGAAAATGAAGATGAAAACAAGAACTTACTTTTTATACTTCAAATGACAAATCCCCAGTATTTTTAAATATATGTGTCGTGAAGCAGAAAGCATAAAATTTGGACTAAAAGCACAGCATTTTCTAAATAAAGACGCGAGTAATTTACATAAAGCCATAGGAGAGTCGAAAAATATGGGCTCCCTACCTAGGATTAAACTAGAATTTGAGAAAATATTTAAATATTTTTGAAGGGCCAGATCTATAGAAAATGGTCACAACTTGTCTGCACTTAGCACATTTCACTACTCATGGCCAACGAATTAAATGTGGTAGCATATCAACATACCACTACTTTTGATGGAAGGCATGGATGATTGGATCCCACCCAATATTGCCCATTTACGTTTGATTTCGAACGAATAAAGATTCTCAACTTGAAACATTTTAAAGTGAGAGTCATACTAGATTTATTATATAAGGTCTCATCATTTTCTTTCCTTATTTATTTAATTTTCACTATCTTAACGATGACAAGTATACATCATAAGGAAGCATTAAATAAACACAACATGTATCACATACATCCTAAAATAATAGATGATCATGAGCATTTAATTCTATGCGATCCACTCTAGTAAAAATGGATATAGGTCAATCTAAGGGTGATAATTAAGATGCAAATACAGCTATCTACTACATAAATATATCCCATACATTCATGAGTCTTGTTTCCCCGCTTTTTCTCCGTCTTCATTCAATTTTCTTGTAATGTCCGCCAAATTACAAAAGAATTAACCTCACCGCCTAATTCTACTCTTATTGCTAAAACTACAAGAAACCTTGAAACAATTCCAAGGGGAGATACATAGGAGGGAGATAGAAGTACACCAACAATAAAATAGAGAAATGTGAGACTTGCAGGCCTCATTTTAATTAAAACTCAAAAATAACCAATTATGCATAAAATTAAACCAATCACATTGGCCTAGATTCCATGATCATCCAACTAGCATGCTTAACATAAATCATCATATGATAAAAAAAAACATATAAATTTATCGATTATGTTATGTGCAATTTCTTTCAAATTTGGAATTTTTATGAAAAATGATTTTTCAAAAATTAAAGTTAACATTTAATTTTAAAATAAAAAATCATAAACTTCACGTAACAATTACGTAACGAAGTGGGATGAACAACAGTTCAACAAGGTTGTTGCCCGTCGGGTGGCTGGGCACCTGCACGTCGGGTGTCGACTGGCGACCCGATGTGCGCACATCAGGTGGCTGGGCACCCGCACACCAGGTGCCAGCGGGCGACCCGGCGCTCGACGTTAGGTGGCCGGCAGCCCACCCACAGTCACACATTGGGTGGTCGGCACTCTATTTTTTTTAAATGTCCAGGAATTCAAGATTTTCATAAAATTTTGATTTCATAGTTTCTTGATCTCATCAAGAAATTTTAAAAACTTGATAAAAACTAATTTTCTTGATCAAGAAACCAACTTATTTGACTTTTTATTTCTTGTCACATTTCAAGAAATTCAAGATTTCACAAATCTTGAAATTCTTGAAATTCAAAAAATCCAATTTCTTAACTCGTTTCAGTTCTTAAAATATTTTGACATTTAAAACGACTAATAATATTAATTCCAAATAAAGAAATTAATTAATTCAAAACTAATCACACATATAAATATTTAATCTATCATATATATCAAATAAACATAATAAAAAAGTATCAGAAAAATACGAACATTGGCTCTGATACCACTATTGGGTTCGCGCGATCTCGAAAAACATATACGCAGCGAAATTTAAAATTTTTTGAAAACATAAACATACACTACATCACATATAATTAAAACGAATCCCGGAACCTTTTTCACGATTACTCAGTTGTGCATTTTCTGATAGTTAAAGTAAGAGAGTTTCAGACACTCTTACCTTGATTTGCACTCCGGCTGATGTAGGGATTGAAATGATTCAAATCGTTATCCTTGCATGAAAGTATCTCCATGTTCTTCAATTCAAAACCCCTTTGATTGAAATCTGATTTGCTTCTAGGATCCCAAATGTTATCCCTCAAACGGTATTCACACCTTAGATGCCTACTCGCAATCGAATCCTATGATAGTAGTTTTCGATTCAATAATTCTATCCCAAAATAATTTTGTTTGGAACAAGAACACACTAAAAATTAGTGTTTTAGATGTTTAATTCAATTCTTAATTCAACAATTGAATCAAGAATTAAACAAGATCAAAGGTTGGTGAACTTTTGGAGATTGAAAAGAAATGAGGGACGAATTTTTGGAGATGAAGAAAACTATTTTTCTTCAAGAGAGAGAGACTGTTTTCCATATTTTTTTCATCACAAAAATCTGCAATAAAATTCCCATAAAAAATATCTAAGAAGATTGTCAATAAAGACTACCATAAGTCCTTTCCATATTGGACTCTTCTTCCTTTCTTATCTCTAACTCTTTTAATAAGTTTCCTTATCCCATAAGAAATTTTCTTTTTCCTAATTACCTCTTAGAAATTGAATTTCCAATTCAATTTTCTCTAGAAATTGGATTTTAATTTTTTGATGGGCTTCCTACAAGCCCATACCTAATGGGCCTAGGCCAAAGTAATCAATTAGACCCTACTTTAATTGATCTAATCTATTAAATTAATTCATTTAATTAATTAGACCCATCTTAATTAATTGATCCAATCAATTAATTAAATATTCCAATTGGGCTCCCTAATCCAATTAGGTCTAATCAATTAATTCAATTAATTAATTTAATTTAATTTAACCCTAATTAATTAATTACATTAATTAATTTAATCCAACACTTGGATTAATTTTTAGGATAGAAATGGACTTGTCCAAGTTTTGCATGTGACCCCTTAGGTTCACTTTAAGCTAGCCGTGGGCTCACAACTCTTGTAACTTAATTGAATAATTAATTATTCTGATTAATTAATTTAATTAATTAATTCTCTTGGAATTAACTCATTAATTCCAATAACCCATAAGATATGAGAAGTACCTAACAATGCATCATGACTCCTAGTCTAAGGTGAATGTACGAACCTATTCCAATTATGAATACCATACAAGTACGATCCTTCCATCATCTAATCTCCCAATTGAGCCTAGGGCATGGATGTTAAGTTGAAACCCCATAAGCTCAATAACTATGTTTCCATTCCTAGTAGCTTGACTTGATGAAGAATAATTAGAAAACCCCACGTCTAATTTTCATCCAACCTTGGCTAAAGATTTAAGAGTCAAGTACAGTAGAACACATAGAACATTCACCTATTCATCTAGATAGGTGACGGATCCTTTATTGGCCACTCATTAATCTCCATACATAAAGATATTACACCTAATATAAACCCCTTGTGATGCAATCGAGAAATACATCAAAGTACAATATATCATGCACAAGGTTATCATGATGTCTCAAGTCCAATGACTAATTCTTATATTATCGTAACGAGAAAATTTCCATTCGACAATAGAATATTTTCAATTCGGAATTTTTAGGTGGGGTTGTTTCGTGTACTTGTTTCCAGCAAGCACCCACATACATGCACTAATGTCTCCATACTAATACCTATTGAATGAGGTATCCTCCTTTCGAGCCTGCATCATATGCGCAAGTCTCAATGGGATCATTGATGTCCTATCTGATCAATCCTTGACTTGGAACATTTTAATATCATAGCCTTAGAGGTATATTCCGCGATCACCATCATATGCGCAACTACGCCCCATAACTATATGTGATCTAAGGATTTTATCTAATTCTTATGATGAATTTAAGATAAAGATTGCTATTTAAATGATATTAATATAAATAAAAATGATTAGCAAGAGTATAAGAATGGCCAGAATAATTGGCACGTTGGGTACTACTCTAATAATATCTGCATATTATGACTATGAGATATGGAAAATGAATGTGAAGACCGCTTTCCTTAATGAAAATATTAAGGAAGAGATATATATGAAGGAACTAGAGGGCTTCATATCTAGTGGGAGTGAGCAAAAGGTTTGTAAGCTCCAAAGATCCATTTGTGAACTTAAACAAGTTTCGAGGAGTTGGAACATCTGGTTTGATGAAACAATCAAAATATTTGATTTAAAAAAAAACCCAAATGAACCTTGTGTCAAGAAGAAGGTTAGTGGGAATGCAGTTACATTTGTTGTGCTCTACGTTGATGACATCCTACTAATTGGGAATGATGTAGAGATGTTGCAGTCAATGAGGACTTGATTGTCTAAATAGTTTTCCATGAAGGACATGGGAGATGCATCTATTATCCTAGGGATAAAGATCTATAGAGATAGATTCAGAAGGATGATCGAACTATCCCAATCCATGTACATAAATAAAATGCCAAAAAGGTTTAGCATGGAGGAATCTAAATGAGGATTCCTATCTATGACTCATAGGGTTTCACTCTCTAAGGTTATATCTCCCAAGATACCTAAGATAGGATGACTCACATACCTTATGCTTTTGTGATAGGGAGCATAATGTATGTAATGTTATGTACAATGCCTGATATTGCACATTCTTTGAGTGTCACAAGCAGATATCAGTCCAATCTAGGGGAAGAACATTGGAAAGCCGTTAAGATGATCCTCAAGTACTTGGGAATGACTAAGGATATCTTTTTGATATATGGCAATGGAGAACTAAAAATGGAGGGATATATAGATGACTTGAAGTCCATATCTGTATATATATTCATCCTGAATGATGGTGCGATGTAATACCCAAACCTCATACTACTTACTTGGCCAATATAATTCATGCATGATATGCTATTTGTATGCTAATTTATATTAACATCTACATGGCATCTTATATAACATTCTTAATCGTTAGACTTCCAATACTAACACATAATGTTAGTAGTTGAGATCCTATAACCTAATTAAGTAATTATATATTTAAAAAAGATAAAGAATAGATTGGTTAATATAGTGATAGTCATAGGTTAAATGTTGTAATTTTAGAAGTGTTAAAAGTGTCACTAGTAAGCTTATATGATTTGATTCAACTAGATTGAGGTGTTTTAAAGGTATATATTCATAGATTAACATACTTGGGATATCAGACATGATATAGTGTGACTTAAGTGTCATAATACAAGGTTTATATGTGCATGTGATTTTAGAAAATGAAAACTAGACAATCATTTAGGAATCGGATGTCGATCGATTTGGAGATAGATGAACGGTTAAGAAATTAGGGCATAATGTATTATCTGATCATATGAAAATTAAATTAGGTTGTAGATAGATAAATAAGTAATGAGAAACACCAGATTAGGGCTGCATAATGTGTGAATAACATCAGATTTGAATCATCACTTGACACCTCAAACTTTGCAACTTCAAGCTTCCAACTCTACCTTTCTTCATTTCTATCATTGAACCACGACCATAAACCATTTTCTAAGCTATTTCACATCCCAAACCTTCATATTGAATTTTAGAGATTCCTCTCTAGTAATTCCAAGTAAATAAAAAAAGCTGAAGGAAGTAAAAAGAAGTAGGGAGGAGCAAGTTGGAACTTAAAACTGTTCATAGGTAAGTTTAACTCATGTTTCTGATTTAAGTTCTTGAATTGTTTGAGAGTTTATGATTTTTAAAGCTTCTATTATTATTTATAATTATGTTAGGATGTTATTTTTCTTATAATTCACAAAAGAAGGATTTTTAGTTGTAAAATCACAATAAAAATCACTCGAGACAAAAATTATATACTTGCTGATATTTTATATTAAAGCATTATATATGTATAATAACTTGATTAAAATCTGTGTATTTCACCATATATGTGTTTATATATGAGTCTAGGTGATGTATGTAAGTTTAGAGAGGTTATAAATTGAAATATAGTGTGATAATTAAAGAGATGCTCAAAACTATCTTCTTTGAATTTTAGATTCTATCCTATGTGAATGGGGCTGCTTTTACAGCAATAAATACATTGGTTTTGGCAATAATTTGAGATGATTGTCTCTTTATATATGTTATCTAAGTATTGTAAAAATTTGAGAGTGATTGGATATACTTAAGGGTGCTAAAATCATTAATGTCATGAAGTGTCCAAAACTATTATGGTAGAAAAAATCTGTTTTAGTATGTTGTGAAGAGAGCTGAATTTGGGAAGTTATATCCATGAGTTTTAGAAATTCTATTACATGGTTACATTGTTTTTGATTTTAGCTAAGTGTGATAAAAATTAGGGAGTGAATGAATATGTCTAAGGGTGTCAAAATTATCACGTAATTTAATGCGACAACAGAAAAATGTGAAGTTGTGAATCTGTCCCATTTAGTTCATTAAAATGTTTTAACGTGGATGTGGTTCATTTGATCTCTAAAATTTAGGGGGATGTTATAAGAGTTATAATAAATCAATTAAGTAAGGTTAGTATATATTTAATATGTGGAATAAAGACGCGTAGAAGGTTGTATCCAGTTATAGTTTCTAAGTGGTGAGGTTGTTTAATTAAATTGAGATTCAAGATCTTTATACTACATTAGGTATAATGAGCCTGTTAATTGAGGATGGCGATTGATATCTTATATTTTTACAGATTGTTTCATATCTAGGGTTGGGGAGTAGTTTCTTAACAGACAAACGATTAAAGATAAGTGAAAATCCATTTGCAACTACAATGCATGGGCATAGTATTTCTTGCCTTATCTATATTAAATGTAATCCTTGTATCTTGATGAGTGTATTTTGAGTATTATAAATATCTTATAGTGTATACATTTCTTGGATGATGGAACATGGGATCCGTTGTGTCATTGAACATGCTATTCATCAATATTTACACGTGCATGCATAACATGTGCTCATAGTTGAGGTTTTGCATGCATGATATTATTTTCAAAAAAAAAATATTTTAGTTGGCCACTACTAGTGTATTGAGGCCTGTGTGACTTATTTATATGATATTTTGGGGTGCCGCGAGTATTACTTCTTGGAGGATCATAGGAGTAGACAGAGGGTGTGCCTCTGGTAGTCTCGGGAGATGACCCACAGACTATGATCTGTTTATGTCCATGTAATTATTGATATTGTTGAGAGCTCTATCTAGTACATAGTAGGTGGGCCAATGTCCCAATGATGGAAAATGACTTTGAATGAACTATTTTTGATGCATGAGTTTGTATTTTTGTCATGATCTCATAGAAATGCATTACTTATGTGTTAAATTATCCCTTCATCATGCATGATTTTCACTTATTGAGCATTAGCTCATGTAGTTCATGCAGTATAGGTGAGTTTGGTAATAACTTGAAGCCATGGACTTTAAGGTCAAGCGGCTGGAGTTCCTATAGGTTTTGAGGATCAATACACATGGATGATGACCTGTTGGGCTAGTTGTTAACTTATTTGATTTTGGAATCTACTGTATTAAATTTTGGGACTTATACAGTATGTTACCTTTAACACTTTTTTGTACATGGATATGTAAATATTATGGTTGTTATGGGTCATCTGCAGGTATATATATTAGTCTGTGAGTGGGAAAATAGTTTATTATTTAAATATGTTACATGGAGAAAAAAAAATTCATACATGCGCATAGGTTCTATCATGTTAAATTATAATATATATATATATATAATTGTGTAGTAATATGGATGTTACAGAGTAGTATCAGAGCCTGGTTACAGGTTCTATAGATTATCCATGTACATAAACTTGGAACTTGTGGATGCACAACTTTGCTCGTAAGCTTTATTTTATTATGTGATGTATTATTATTTCATGAATTATATTGGTCATGTTCTAAAATAGTATTACAACCATGACAAGAACAAGGGGTGAGAGTAGTAGAGGAGGTAGAAACCAAGATGGGGAGATGCCTATGGCAAATGATGATCGGGACATTATTATAAACCGACTTACAAAACTCATTCAGTGATAGTCGAAATAAATCCAACAACCCATCTAACAGAGGGATGTAGGTGGGTAACAAAGAGCTGAAATGAATCAACCACAGTCCCGAGTGGAACAAGTGGAGATAGTTGGGAAAAGATTCAGAAAATTCAATCCACCAACATTTGAAGATGCAGTAAATCCCACAGCCGTAGAGGATTGGCTGAGAACTTTAGAGAATATGTTCTAGTATAGCAGAGTCTCAGAGGAAAAAAAGGTGATATGCACATCTTTTATACTTCGTGGAAGTGTCGGACACTGGTGGGATACAATGAGGAGCATAGATGATCCATCTACTATGATTTGGGAAAGATTTAAAGAGTTATTCAGGAACAAATACTTCGCAGCTCCTATTCGTGCAATGAAGATGAACGAATTTATAGAGTTGCGGTAGGGAGCTATGACAGTCGGGGACTATATTTGAAAATTTGAACAGTTGTCCAGGTTTGCCATGCATATGATCAACACTGATGCACTGAAAGTAGAGAGATTTCTTGAAGGTTTGAGGTCAAAACTATATAGAGATGTTAGTATGGCGGGAATTCAAAGAGTCACCTATTCACTGATCGCTGAGCGAGCATTAGTTGCTAAGCAAGCTGAACTTAGAATTATTTGTGCGCAGGAAGCTCATCGCCAATTTTAGCAAGGACAAGGACAGATGTGGGGTAGAAGTGAAAAGAAGATACCATTCCAAGCTTAAGGCCAGAAACCTGAATTCCGATCAAAATAAGGGTAACAATTGTGGGAGCAAAATAAGAGACCAAAAATAGAGTAGGAAAAAGCGCTGATGCCACAATCTATGTGCCTTAGATGTGGTGGCCAACATATAGAAAACTACTCTACAAATCCCATAAGATGCTATGTGTGTGGAAAGCTTAGCCATATTGCCAAAACATGCTTGGAGAACCTAAACTCTACAAAGCAACAAAATGTACCAGCTAAAGTTTTTACCATCACTAGAGCAGACGCAAAGACGAATCCATCAGTAGTGACAGGTAAACTCTTTATCTATGATACTCCAACATTCATGCTATTTGATTTAGGAACTACACATTCATTCACGTTCACTAAGTATGTGAAGAGGCTGGGTGGGACACTTGATGTAACATAAGTTAGTTACAATATGATGATTCTTTCTGGAGATTCAAAACAGACCAATCAGATTTTGAAAACCTGTGCCATTCCTATTGAAGGTAGAGAACTATATGCTGATCTGATTGTATTGGCCACGAATTACTATGATATAATTTTGGGCATAGACTGGTTATCAAAGTATGGTGTTACCATAGATTGCTAGAAAAAGATAGTGACATTTCAACCTCCTAGAGAAGAACTTTTTATTTTCACTGGGATTATGAAGAGCTTCAGATTCCCACTAATATCAGCGCTGAAGGCACAATGTTTACTAGAAGCGGGCGGTGAAGGGTATTTAGTCAGTGTTATGACTATTGAAGAACAACACTATCCTATTCTTAGTAAAGTACCAGTGGTTCAAAAATACCTTGAAGTATTTCCAGATGATCTCCCTAGGTTACCACCCGATCGTGAGATAGAGTTTAGTATTGACCTGCAACCAGGAATGTCTCCAATCTCAAAATCCCCATACCGAATGGCTTTATCTGAGTTAAAGGAATTGAGAATACAATTATAGGAGTTGCTGGAAAAAGGTTTCATCAGACCTAGTTTTTCACCATAGGGTGCGCCCGTCCTGTTTGTACAAAATAAGGACGGTACGATGAGACTGTGTATAGACTATCGAGAATTGAATAAGGTTACAATAAAGAATAAATATCCTTTACCTCAAATTGATGATTTGTTCGATCAGCTCCAGGGTGCAGCAATATTTTCAAAGATTGATTCACGATATGGGTACCATCAACTGAAAATAAAAGAAGATGATATTTTGAAGACAACATTTCATATGAGGTATGGACATTATGAATTTCTGGTGATGCTATTTGGATTGACGAATGCCCTAGCAGCGTTCATAGACCTGATGAATCGAGTATTCAAAGATTTTCTGGATAAGTTTGTTATTGTGTTTATCGATGATATCCTGATTTACTCCAAAATAAAAGAAGAGCACGTGACACATTTGAGAATGGTGTTAGAGGTTTTAAAGGTAAAAAAATTATATGCTAAATTTAAGAAATATGAATTCTGGTTGGATCGAGTGGTATTCTTGGGATATGTCATATCAGGAGCATGGATATTAGTAGATCCAAATAAAGTAGAAGCTATTAATAGCTGGTCGCAACCTACAAATCCTTCAGAAGTACATAGCTTTCTTGTTTTAGTTGGATACTACTGTAGATTTGTTGAAGGATTTTCCAAGATTGCTTCCCCTTTAACATAGTTAACATGGAAGGGTATCACATTTAAATGGATAGAGGTGTGTGAGCAATGTTTTCAAGAATTGAAGAAGAGGTTGATATCAGCACCCATTCTTTTAATTCCATCAAGAGCTTAAAATACTTCTTCACACAAAAAGAACTAAGTATACGACAACGAAAGTGGTTGGAGCTGGTAAAGAATTATGATTGTATTATCAACTACCATCCCTATAAGTCTAATGCGGTGGCAAATGCATTGAGCAGAAAATCAATACAAGGTACAACAACTACTCTTTCTATTTAGAGACCATAGTTAATTGAATTCCAGAAAATGAATGTAGAAATTGTACAGTTGGGAGAAATGGAAACAAAATTGGCAGCCTTGATAATTCAACCGACGCTAATTGACAAAATTCAATAGGGACAACAAGGGGATGAATATTTTACCAAGGTGAAGAAGGATGTTGCTTCGGGGGTACCGTCTGATTAAAATATTCATGAATGGAGTGCTATAATTTAGGGGACAATTGCACGTGCCCCATGTGGATAATATCAAAAAAGATATTCTTGCAAAGGCATATTCAATACCTTATTCAATACATCCAGAGCTACCAAAATGTATAGAGACTTGAAGATGTATTACTGGTGGCTAGGTATGAAAAGAGATATTGCACAAAATGTGAACCATTGTTTGACATGTCAGCAGATAAAAGTAGAACATCAAAGACTAGCGGGAGCTTTACAACCCCTGCTTATTCGAGAATGGAAATGGGAAAGAATCAGTACAAACTTTGGGGTGGGTTTACCCGAGACTGTGAAAGGTCAGATGTTGTTTGGAAGATTGTGGACATAATAACTAAATCAGCTCATTTTCTTCCTATTTGTTCAACCTATTCCATAGACCGATACGCATAGATATACATATAGGAAGTGGTTAGACTCCATGGTATACCACTATCCATTACTTCTATCTCCCTTTTGGAGAAGTCTAAAGAGGGTATTGGGAACACAATTATCTTTCAGTACTACATATCATCCTCAGACCAATGGACAAACTGAACGAACAATACCAACCTTAGAAGATATGCTTAGAGCCTGCGTATTAGATTTCCAAAGATAGTGGAGCAAGTATCTACCTCTCGTGGAATTCTCATATAATAATAGTTATCAGGCTATAATTGGGATAACTCCCTATGAAGCACTGTATGGTAAAAAATATAGATCTCCAGTTCACTAGGATGAGGTAGGTGAAAAGAAACTTTTAGGCCCAAACATGATTTGGGAGATGATAGAGGCCATGTTAAAAATCTAAAAAAGAATAGAAACTGCCCAGAGTCAACAGAAATGTTATGCACACCAAAGAAGGAGGATGCTAGAGTTTGCCATAGGAGATCAAGTATTTCTCAAGCTACCTCCAATAAAAGGTATTATGCGATTTAGGAAGAAAAGAAAGTTGAGTCCCAGATATATCGGTCCATTTTCTGTTACCGAGAGAATAGGTGATGTTGCTTACAAACTTGACCTACCTACATCAATGCCTCAAGTACATAATGTATTCACATGTCTATGTTGAGAAAATATATTACAAATCCATCTCATATTCTGAAAAATGAACCTATATAGCTGAAAATAGATTTAAGTTATGAAGAAAGACCTGTAAAGACTCTTCTACAAGAAGTAAAACAACTAAGAAATAAAAAGATCCTATTGGTTAAAGTGTTATGGAGAAATCAGTCCACAGAAGAAGCTATTTGGGAGAGGGAGGATGATATGAAAGTTAAGTATCCAGAACTCTTTCGGTAAGTAAATTTCGAGGATGAAAGTTTAATAAAGAAGGAAAGATGTAATACCCAAGTCTCACGCTACTCCCTTGGCTAATATGATTCATGCATGATATGCTATTTATATGCTAATTTGCATTAATATCTATATGGCATCTTTTATAACATTCTTAATCATTAGACTTCTAATACTATCACATGATGTTAGTGGTTGAAATCCTATAACCTAATTAGGTAATTTTATATTTAGATAAGATAAAGAATAGATTAGTCAATATAGTGGATATTCATAGGTTATATGTTGTTATTTTACAAATGTTAAAAGTGTCACTAGTAAGCTTATATGATTTAATTCAATTAGATGGAGGTGTGATATAGTGTTAACATACTTGGGATATTAGACATGATATAGTGTGACTTAAGTATTATAATACAAGGTTCAAACGTGCATGTGATTTTAGAAAGTGAAAACTAGATAAACATTTAGGAATTGGATGTCGATCGGTTTGAAGATTGAATGAACGGTTAAGAAATTAGAGCATAATGTATTATCTGATCATACAGAAATTAAAGTAGGTTGTAGACAGATAAATAAGTAATGAGAAACACCAAATTAGGGCTGCATAATGTGTGAATAAACACCACTTGACACCTCAAGCTTCCAACTCAACCTTTTTTCATTTTTAGTTGCAAAATCACAATAAAAATCACTAGGGACAGAAATTATATACTTGCTGATCTTTGATATTAAAGCTTTATATATGTGTAATAACTTGATTAAAACCTATGTATTTCACTATATATGTGTTTATATATGAGTCTAGGTGATGTATGTAAGTTTAGAGAGGTCATAAATTAAAATATAATGTGATAATTAAAGAGATGTTCAAAACTATCTTCTTTAAATTTCAGATTCTGTCCTATGTGAATGGGGCGACTTTTACAGTAATAAATCCATTAGTTTTGGCAATACTTTGACCTGGTTGTCTTTTTATATATGTTATCTAAGTATGGTGAAAATGTTGGAGTGATTGAATATACTTAAGGGTGCCAAAACCGTTAATGTTATGAAGTGTGCAAAACTATCATGGTATGAAAAATTTGTTTCAGTATGTTGTGAAGAGAGCTGAACTTGGGAAGCTATATCCATGAGTTTTAGTAATTATATAACATGGTTACATTGCTTTTGATTTTATCTAAGTGGGATAAAATTTAGGGAGTGAATGAATATGTCTAAGGATGTCAAAATTATCATGCAATTTAATGTGACAATAGAAAAATGTGAAATTGTGAATCTGTCCCATTTGGTTCATTAAAACGTTCTAATGTGGATGTGGTTCATTTGATCCCTAAAATTTAGGGTAATTTTATAAGAGTTATAATATATCAATTAAGTAAGTTTAGTATATATTTAAGATGTGGAACAAAGGCGCGTAGAATGTTGTATTCGATTATAGTTTCTAAGTGGTAAGATTGTTTAATTAAATTGAGATTCAAGATCTTTATACTATATTAGGTATACTGAGCCTGTTAGTTGAGGATGGTGATTGATATCTTATATTTTTACAGATTGTTTCATATCTAGGGTTGGAGAGTAGTTTCTTAACACACAACCGATCAAAGGTAAGTGTAAATCCATTTGCAACACAATGCATGGGCATCGTATTTCTTGCCTTTTCTATATTAAATGTGATGTTTATGTCTTGATGAGTGTGTTATGAGTATTATAAATATCTTGTAGTGCATATATTGCTTGGATAATGGGAAATGGGATCCGTTGTGTCATTGAACATGCTATTCATCAACATTTACACATGCATGTATAACATGTGCTCACATTTGAGGTTTTGCATGCATGATATTATTTTTAGAAAGAAAATATTTTGGTTGGCCACTATAAGTGTACCGAGGCCTATGTGGCTTATTTATATGATATTTTGGGGTGCCGCGAGTATTACTTCTTGGAGGATCATAGGGGTAGACAGGGGGTGTACCTCTGGTGGTCATAAGAGGGTGGACTACTTGATTATGCTCTTATCGATATCGTTGGTGGGAAGACTTATAGAGGATAACAGAGAAAGACAGAGGGTTGATCTCTGTTGATTCCGGGAGATGGCCCCCAGATTGTGTCGATATGTTTATGGTCATATGATTATTAATATTATTTAGAGCTCTATCCGGTACAAGTAAGTGGGCCAAGGGCCCAATGATGGAAAATGACTTTGAATGAACTATTTTTGATGCATGAGTTAGCATTTTTGTCATAATCTCATAGAAATGCATTGCATATGTGTTAAATTATCTCTTCATCATGCATGATTTTTACTTACTGAGCATTAGCTCACGTAGTCCACGTATTGTAGGTGAGTTTGGTGATACTTGAAGCCATGGACTTATTAGGCAAGCGGCTGGATTTCCTATAGGTTCTGAGGATCGATGTACATGGATGACGACCTATTGGGCTGGTTGTTAATTTATTTGATTTTAGAGTCTACAGTATTAAATTTTGGGACTTATACAGTATGTTACCTTTAAAACTTTTTTGTACATGGGTATGTAAATATTGTGGTTGTTATAGGTCCTCTGCAGGTATACATATTAGTCTGTGAGTGGGAAAATAATTTATTATTTAAATGTGTTATGGGGAGAAAAAAAAATTCATGCATGCACATAAGTTCTATCATATTAAATTATACTATATATATAGTTGTGTAGTAATGGGGGTGTTACATGCAGTCAGTTGACAGAGCTCCGAGCAAGCGACGACTGCAGACTCTGCCATTGAAGCTGAATATGTTGTTACATTGGATGCAACAAAAGAAGCTATTTGGATAAGAAACTTCATTCAAGGGTTGGGTGTAGTTCCATCCATTGTTGATCTAGTTATGATTTAATGTGATAACAATCGAGCCATTGCACAAGCAAGTGAGCCAAGATCTCATCAAAGATCTAAGCCTATAATGAGACAATATCACTATAATGCTCAATTCTCTTCTACATAGCCAATAATAAGCATCTTACATGAATATGCATCTAATTAATAGGTATTATCAGATTTTGGCATACAGATAGCATGATTGCAGAACATGAATAATTGTTACTATATGCTCTAGTTGTGATTTAACATGCATTAGTACATGCAATATGAGATCAAACTTTTATTTTTTTTATTAACATATTCCTTAAGTGACTTTTTGCAGTGAAAATCTTGGTATCTCGATTAAGAAAGATTGATGTGTTGAATGGTCATAAAATGAATTATTTGTATTGCTCCATACTAGTTATATGCTAAAGTGATTAATTGCCTAAATATTTGCTTAAAATATGTTACATTTGGTTAAGAACTAAAAATATGCAAAATGGTACAATTTGATTGGTACGTTGACTAGGTTGCAAGAAATCATTTTAAACCATATTACACTTGATTATAAAACTAAAGCATCAATTTTTGTCATCTCCCTATCCATAAACGTGGCTCTTTGCATGAGAGGACACTAAGAATGAGTCAACCAATCATAACCCTCCACTTACCTCTGTTTGAAATGTCAAAAAATTCATTTTCATCAATATTTTCTAGTGGAAGCTCCTAAAAAACGACCAACGCTTCTTTTTCTAAATTTCTCCCAAATTTTTGCACTCTCTTACTCACAAAAATTGAATTCAGTCCATACGAATCTATATAACACAAACTAGAACAAGTTACCACCCTATTAAGCTTGAAAACTTTTGAAGCTTAATTTTAATTTAATCAAGGTATATTCTTTTTCAATGTTTGTTATGATGAATTTGTAGTATTTTGGATGATTACATGTTTTAGTATATTTTTGTATGAATGAAAACTCAAGTGGGATAAACTTGAAGCCAAAACTAAGCTAGTTAATCTAGTTTTTAGCAAAATTGATAGTTTTGAGAAATATGCTTAATTTACTTGTTTTTATTGATTTTGTAATGCTTATATTTATTTGAAAGTGCCTGCAAATGATTGTGAACACTAGCAATTAGGTTGCTTAATTAAAGGTTATAATTAATTTAAGTTAGAACTGAGTTTAAGTCATGTTAATTTGGATTGTGTTCAAGTTTTGTGGGCTGCCATAATAATTATGTTTGAATTGTTAGTTATTTAATGACTGCCCTAATATTTAATAACTTGAATTAGTAGTAAAATATAAAGTATGCATTATTTTTGAGATCATGTAATTGATATGAAATTATTTATAAAGGACTGAAAGTGTATATAATTTTAATTAGAATAGATTATGTGATTTATTAAATGGATATTGAAAGGTATATGATTTAATACAGGATCAACAATATATGAATACAGGATCAACAATGGATGGAACCACACCCAACTATTGGATGAAGTTCTATATCCAAACAACTTATTTTATCGCATCACATGTATCAATATATTCAGCTTCAGTGGTAGAATCCGAGGTCGTCTCCTTCTTGGAACTTTTCCAGCTGATCACACCACCGTTTAAGGTGAATACATATTCAAACATTGACTTTGAGTCATCTATATCGGACTAAAAACTAGAATCTGTATACACTTCTAGTTTTAATTCATACAACCATATACTAGAAAGATATCTTTAGTTCTTCTCAAGTACTTTAGGATCATTTTTACTACCTTCCAGTGTTCCTCACCTAGATTAGACTGATATCTACCCGTGACACTCAGAGTATATGCGGCATCAGGCCTTGTACATAGCATACCATATATTATGATTCTTATGGCGGAAGTATAAGGTATGCGGGTCATCCTTTCCCTCTCCTCAGTAGTCTTAGGAGACATTGCCCTCGAGAGAGAAACACCATGACTCATTGGCAAGAATCCTCGCTTGGATTCCTCCATGCTAAACCTCTTTAGTATTTTGTCACATACGTGGATTGGGATAATCCGATTATCCTTTTTGAGCTATCTTTATAGATCTTTATTCCAAGAATAAATGATGCCTCTCCCAAATCCTTCATGGAGAATTGATTAGACAACCAAATCTTAGTTGACTACATCATCCCTACATCATTCCCAATGAGTAGGATGTCATCAACATATAACACAAGAAATGTCATTGCACTCCAACTAACCTTATTATAGACACAAGATTCATCTAGGTTTTTGTGGAAATCAAATGATTTGATTGCCTCATCAAACTGGATGTTTTAACTTCGGGAAGCCTGTTTGACTCCATAAATGGATCTCTGGAGTTTGCAAACCTTTTGCTCACTCCCTATGGATATGAAGCCTTCTAGCTACCTCATATAGATTTCTTCCTTAATATTTCTATTAAGGAAAATGGACTTCACATCCATCTGCCATATCTCATAGTCATAAGATGCTGATATGACTAGCAGTATCAGAATGGATTTAAGCATCATTACTGGCCAAATAGTTTCCTCATAAATAATTCTTTGCTTCTGAGTAACTTTTTATAACCAGTTATACTTTGTAGGTCATTACATCTCCATTTATTGCAAGCTTCCACTTGTAAGAACTATTCCTTGTGGTGGGTCCACCAAGGACCATACCCTATTGGAGTAAATGGAGTCCATCTCAGATTGCATGACTTCTTGCCATCTTCTCAAGTCGATGTCCGACATCACCTCTCCATAAGTCCTTAGATCATTGTCCAAGGAGAGATTCTCCTCGTTGTTCTCTAACCAAAAATCATACCTCTTAGGTGGCTTTAAGATCCTATAGGATCTCCTAGGAAAATATGTGTTCGAAGGCCCAGACTCAGTTGGTTGGCACGTTACTGCGTCTATAGGGAGGCTCTGTGGTTCTTAAATTTCTTCAAGTTCTACGACTTCGCAATTTCTATCTAATAGAAACTCCTCTTCCAAAAAGGTAGCATTTCTCGAAACAAACTTCTTTTGTTATGAGGGGTCGTAGAAATAGTATCTAATAGATTCCTTTGGATATCTTATGAATTTACATAAAATTGATCTCATATCCAATTTATTTTCCACTTGCTGCTTTATGTAAGCAGCACACCCCCATACCTTAAGGTATTTGTAAGAGTGTATTTTCCCACACCACATCTCATATAATGTTTTGGGCATCGATTTTGATGATATTCTATTTAATAGATATGTTGTCATTTCTAGAGCATAGCCCCAGAATAAAAGAGGAAGTCTAGTGAAATTCATCATCGATTGAACCATGTCCAATACAGTTTGATTTTTATGCTCCGCAACTTCGTTGAGTTGGGGAGTTGCAGAAGCCACTGAGATAGAATCTTATTCTCTTTTGGATAATCAAGAAAATCTATGGTTAAGTATCCACCTCCTCGATCTGATCGAAGAGCCTTGATACTTAGCCCAGTTTGTTTCTCCACCTCACATCTGAATTCTTTGAACTTTTCAAAAGCTTTAGATTTGTACCTCATAAGGTAAACATAACCATACCTAGAATAATCATCGGTAAAAGTTATAAAGTAGTGATAGTTTCCACTAGCACTAACGCTTAGTGGCCTACATACATCTGAATGGATCAAATCAAATAGATTTTTGCTCGCTCCACTTGTCCAATAAATCGTAATTTGGTCATTTTCCCTATGAGACATGACTCGCATGTTGTCATTCCTTACTTTTTTGAAAGATTGAGTAATTGGGCTAACTTATGAATTCTTTTATCAGATACATGACCTAATCTAGCATGTCATAAGAGTTGAGAACTATGATCGTCTATTTTTGTTTTATTTTTTTGAACATGGAAAAAAGTTATGGAGATTAATAGAATATAAATCATTCAACAATATGTAGAGGTAATCAGAACTGAATCTTTAAAAATAGAACAATTTTCATGTTTTATTGAAAAAGTAAAACCTTATCCATCCAAAATAGGAATGAAGATAATGTTTTTAACTATCTCTAGAACATAAATATAATTGTTTAAAACTAAAACTACTCAATTTCCTAAAGCTAAGTTGACACTTCCTATGGTTAATACAACAACTTTTGCTCCATTCCTCAGCTACAGGTCTGTCTCTCCTCCACTTAACATTCTACTTCCTGCCATCATCTGTAAATTATTGCAAAGATGAGACCCACAGCCGGTATCCAATACCTAAGAAACATCGTTAATTGATAAGTTAACTTCAATAAAATAAATACCTAAACTCTTCAAACTCGCAAGTTACTCTTTACAGTCCCTCTTCCAATGCCCAGATTTGCTATAGTAATGGCACTTGTCTTCAGTCTTGTTGGAACTCTTGGAGACACCACATGTTGGTTTTATGCCTTTGGATTTTGAGGAATGCTTTTCTTCCCCCTTTTTTCTCTTGGGCTCTGCAACCTTTGAGTTCGATGTAGATCCAATGACCATGATCGGTTTGTCCTGCATCATAGTGGACTCGGCCATCTTCAACATGTTAACCAACTCAACAAGGCTAGTTTCCATTTTATACATATTAAAGTTGATAACAAAGGTATCAAACGATAGAGGCAAAGACTGCAGGATGAGATCCAAATAAAGCTCGTTATCCATAATAACTCTAAGTGACTCGAGCCTTTCAATCAGGCCTATCATCTTCAATCCATGATCATGGACTGAAGAGCCCTCCGTCATATGGGTCTTGCAAAGCTTTTTCAAGATTTTATATAGTATGTTCACTATACAACTCTTGTAAGTAAATATAGATATCATGCGCATGCGCATATTCTTCGTGTTGCCTCTGCAACTCCTTTGACATCGATACCATCATATAGCATCGCGCTTGCAGATCATCTTCAACTAGCTTGTGATAATCCGCAAGCTCTTCCTCACTGGCGTCTTCCGGCATGGCCTGTGGTGGGATCACATCAAATATGTAATCCCTTTTTTGGGATTGTAGAATAATTCGAAAGCTCCTCAACCAATTGACATAGCTGGGACCACTTAATTTATTAGCTTCCATAATTAATACAAGTGAATTTTAGCCATTTATAGACAATCTACAAATATAAGTGAGACAGAAAATTAACATACTTTCAAAATTATATTCATTTATAACAAGGTCTTAAGTAATAAATGTCTCACACTATTTCATTCAAATTCCATTACCCACAATGGTAATTTTGGAAATCTTATTTCCTATTAGGTTTGAGGCCCAATTAATATGTCGTATGCCCCAATTTTATGAGCCCATAAAATATATTGAAAAGTAGTTTAACTTTGAGCAATTGTATCTCCATACAACTCTCAAGCTATTTTGCCTCACTTTTTCCCATATACCCCAATTTTATGAGTCCATATGGTACTAAGTATTAAGCAAGACCCATCAAACCTTTATATAGATGGAGCATCAAAACGTTCCATGACTTATGGCTAATGTAGAAACGAGTCCATCCCATGAGCATCACCATGCTTATTAAAGACCATAGTCATTTCATGACTCATGGCAAATGATAAAGTAAGGTAGCATTGTCATGTAAACTACTTTTGATCGAAGACATGGATTATTAAGTCCTACCCAATTTTATCCATATTTGCTTTGAAATTAGAATTAAAAAATTCCTTGATTTTTAGTTCAAGTGGGGTATTTATGTTAACCAAGACCTCATCAATTTTAATCTTGATATATTTAATAAATTAACAAGAAAATCAATTAAATAAATCTTATGCATGCATCTAATATATACATAATTTGGATGATCATGGGCCATTCCTATGTGATCCATTTGAGCTAAAAATTGATCTAGGTTAATCTAAGGGTAATAAAATGGAAATAGAAACTAGTTTCTTCTACATGAATGTATCCCATACATTGATGGGTCTTCTCTTGATTCTTCGTCTTGGTCCTTCTTTTTGTCCACTAAAAAGCAAAAAGAAAAACCTTACCCTATTCTACTCTCATTCAAAATGTAAAGTACATACAAGAAAAAGACTCGCATACAAAAATAAATAAATCCAATCACATTGGTTTAGATGACTCCATAATCATCTCATACATACTAATAACTACATTACATGAATTTATTAGAACATGTAAATTTACCATCCTTTTAAATTGTAATTTCATGACTTGGGATAAAATCTTGATTTATCAAGAAAACCCCTTTTTTTTCAATTTTTAAAATTAAACATTCTAATTATAAAATCAAAAAATTATATTTTGCAATTCAACATGACAGCGTGTGATGCTACCAGATCGGCACCTGATGGGGCGTGCTGCTTCGTGCTATGTATGATTTCTCCTTTTGATCGAATCAAATTCAATCATACATGTTCTGTTTAACAATTAAATTAATCATAAAATAATTTTATCCCAATCAGAATTTCAACAAATCAATCAGACTTTAACAATTAAATTGATAGGCATAAATCAAATCCAATTGGAATTATGCAAATTATGGCTCTAATACCACTGTTGGGTTCGCGTGATCCCAGGTTATACGCAGTGAAAAATTAAAATTTTTAAAAACATCATACCATAACAATTATAGCAATACCCCAAATCCGATGCGATTTTTAATGACCTCGTAATTTCCAAGGGCTGTAATAAAATAATTAAAGTTTTGATTTATATATTTCTATGCACTCTGGTTGTCGTAAGGTGTGAAGCAATCAATTTCTAGCCCATTTTCTGAATTTGGTTCATAGGGATCAAAATATTTGCCCTCTAAAGTAGTCCACACATTGAGCAGAACACAAAATTAGAATTTCACTAGCTATTCTAATTTCTTTTCTAATCTGGTTTATGGAGTGTGTATAAAAATATTAATTCCTATTATCAGCTAGTGATAAAAGAATTAATACTTAAAAATGAAAAATGGAATTTATGGAGAAAAATGATGGTTGAAGAAAATAATTTTTCTTCTCCCTTATGAATGGCCAAAAATTAAAGGATGTTTCTAAATCCTACAATTTTCGGCCATGAGGTATATATAAGGGCCTCAAAATTTCAAGATTCCTATTCTTGGTATTTTGTGTCTCCTTTTAATCAGTTAGAAGATATGTTTGTTCACCTAAACTTCTTCCAATTTTATCTCTTTCATATCTCCCAAAAATATATCAAGATTACCTAAGAATTCCAATCTCTTGACTCTCCATCATTTCTCATGGGTCTTTTCTAATAGGTCTTAGTGAATTGGGCTTGTACTTAAAAATAAATCTTATAATTAATTCAATTAAATATCTTACTCAAATTAATTAATTTCATCTAATCGTTCTAATCAAATTAGATTCAATTAAATAATCCAATTATTTTCTTAAGTAAATTAATTTAATAATTAAATTAATTTATAGACTACATAGTTAATTTGATCTAATTAAATAATTATTTCACTCCAATTCAGCTCCTTAATCATATAGGTCTAATTAAATAATTTAATTATTTAGTTGAATAATTAATTCAACTCTTTGAATTAATTTAAACCCCCAATTATTAAATTAATTTATTTGCGACCCTTTGGATCAATTCCTAAATTAGAAATATTCCCTCTCAAATTGTGTGTGACCCTTTAGGTTCACAACTAAGTTAGGAGTGGGCAAGCAATATTTGCAACTTATAAATAATAATATTTATTCCGATTAATTAATTCAATTAATTAGTTCACTTGAAATTAACTACTTAATTTTAAAAACCTCACAAGTCATGGAAAACACCTAACAAGTGTATCATGACTACCTAAACTTGGGTGAAATAGCGAGTGAATCTATCTTTATTATGAGTATCATATACGTAAGGTCTTTCCATCTACTAATTTCTTGATTGAGTTTAGAGCATGGATCAATAGTCGAAATCCTCATTGCTCAATAACTATGATTCCATTTCAAGTTTTAATGACTTATGATGAATCATTAGAAAACTCCTATCTAATATTCATCCTGCCTTGGCCGAGGACTTCTAAGTCATGAACTATGAAATATAGAAAATTTACTTGTTTTACCAGATAAGTGACGAATCATTTGTTGACCACTCATTAACCTCTATACATAGCAATGCAATATCCAATATATCCCCTTTGTGATTATGAGGCAATTAGAAGATACAACAAAATGAAACACGACATGCATAAGGCTACCATGGTGTGTTAAGTCAAAAGACTAATCATATACTATCGTAACATGTAATTTCTTATTTTGACAAACAAGTTTCCAATTAAGAAATTCCAGTGGGCTTATTCAGTATACTTGTTCCCTAACAAGCACCTGCATATATGCATTAGCATCACTACGACAATGTCCATGGAGCGAGACATCCTCCTCATGCGAGCATGTATTGTATGTGCAAGTCTATTGGGCTATTCGATGTCCCTTCTCAAAAAGCCCTTGAATCAAAATTAATTTAAGACCAAAGCTATAGGGGCATATTCCATGATCAACATCAAATGCGTGACCATGCCCCATAGCTAAGTTTGGTCTAAAGACTTTATCTAATTACAAGAAGCAATTAAAGATAAAGAAATTTGCATTAATAAGATTTGAAAAATATTATTTTTACAAATACAAGAGTATAAAAGATACACAATTTAATTGGCACGGCGGACACTACTCTAACACGTAAACTATCTATCTCAACCAGAATCAATTGGTGGTGTCTCTCTGATTTTTGGGCCACGGTGCCAAACATTCTGTCCTTCTTTCTAACTGGCACCACAACTCTATTTTCAAGGGCTGTAACTCCGACTCATCTGCCCTCATTTGTAAATTTGATCTTTTTCAACGTTGAGGCTTGAAAATTTAGCATTGTGCCACCAAATAATTTAGATTGTCATCAACTTCAGGGCCGTGACTCCAATTTCTTAGGCCATAGCATGACTTCTAAATTTTTTACGAATTTTTGTTTTTTTTTCAATTTTACTTCTCTTTTCCATGTGATATACACAATAACACAAAACACATAAAATTGACGTAAAATACTTGAAGATAAACAAATTATTAAGTAAAAGGATATGAATAGTTGGTATAAGTCTTGAGGTCTTGCGCTCAGCATATTGGCAATTTAGCCTATTTGAACCTCTAAATTATGAATAGAGGCTATTTGATTCTATATAGAATTCTCTTGTTTCTACAAAGTAGCCTCCGTTCTTGTCATAAACTGATTTGTGCTCATAGTCAACTGGGCAAGTGCTTCTTCTAATGATACCTTGTTAGTTGACGATTATGACTGAGGTTGCAATTGAGACAAAAAATTAGATAGTGGATTTTCTGCATTTTTTACTGTTTCTTCATGAAAAAATTGGATGATTATGCCATCCCAAATTATAAGCATTAGAGATCGCGTTGTTTTGCCCATTGAAGTTCCTAATCAATTGCACATGTTTAGATTGTGATGGAGCAAATGGATTGCCAACTTGACGTTTAGTAGCAGGATGTTGAACATGGCAAAAATTACATATCTTAATTGGTTTGGAAACCACACTGGTAGTGATGGAGCTAAGTTGCTAAGACAATGTAGCAACTTGAGCAATGAGTACAGTGACGGCATCTACTTCATGTACTCTAAATAATTTCTCTGGAGTAATTCTCTCTGAAGGCCACTGATAAGCATTTGCAGCCATGGTTTCAAGTAGTTCATAAGCTTCCTCATGTGTCTTATCCATAAGACCTCCATCAGTTGCTGCATCAACTAAAGTTCTAGTTAAGCTACTCAAACCATTGTAGAATGTTTACACTTGCATCCAATCCGGTATACCATGATGTGGACACCTTCTCAATGATCCTTGTATCTTTCCCAAGCCTTATGTAAATATTCCAAGTCATATTGAGAAAAGGTAGTGATGTTCTACATCTTCGCTGTCTTAGAGGGTGGAAAAAACTTAGCTAGAAAGCTTTGAGCCAAGTGTGCCCAAATACTATTTATCCTGGTAGGTAGAGAATTCAACTAAATTTTAGCCTTGTCTCGAAGTGAAAATAGAAACAATCTCAAATTAATAGCGTCATCAATAACATCATTGTACTTGAACGCACAAATTTTGAGAAAACTAGCTATGTGTGCATTAGGATCCTCATTGGCTAATCCACAAAACTGATTAGCCTGAATCATCTGAATAATAGCCAGTTTGATCTCAAAATAATTTTCCTGAATGACAAGGCGCTTGATTCTCAAAAGTGTATCAACGACCATAGGTATAGCATAATCACGTAGTGCCCTATTGTTCTCTGTCATTTCCCCAGTGTCTGCCATGGTGCTTTGAGACTATTTAGAAGCTTTTCTCTCCACTTACGATCAACGCCTTAAAATTTAAAACATAAAATGAAAGTAAAAGAAAATAAAAAACTAAAAAAAAAATTAAAATTAAAGTTACTTGATATCGATATTAAAAAAAAAAAAAATCCCCAACAACGGTGCCAAAAAACATATTGTGAAATATGTGAACGCAAGTGCACATTTTCGTAGATAAGTAATAAAGTGAATGAGTGAAGTATCGTTCCCACAAGAACTATTGAATTACTAAGTATCGAAATGAGTTAACTCTAATTTTATTTGAACAATCGTAATGGAGTGGTGATTAATGCAAACTAAGAAACTTAACAGTAAACTAATCAACAAAAGCAAATTGAAATTAACTTCTATGACTTGAATACCTAGGGTTGTGATTGCACCATAATTAGTTCGAATTGAATACTCAATCGCATCAATCTCAATTTATTTTTCTAGTTTATAGTCGAGAATCCATCAATTATTTAATACCTATCCTAAGATCTAATGAAAATTTCGAATTGTTAACCCACTGTATTATTATGTGAGTTAAACAATTAATAAATCATTGGAATCTATGGGTCTCAATCAAGACTACACAAACCATGAAAGTATATTCCTATCTTACATGTAATTCATGGTTTTCTATACATACAACTAGACACATATATCACGTGCTGGTTCAATATGATTAACAATTCATTCAATTAGTAGCCAAGTAATTGAAAGTATTAAGAACCATATAGAAAACTCAACTAGATTGAATAAACATTTAATTAAATTGAAAGAGAAATTTAAATCATCCTAATTAGGTTACATCAAAACCCTATATTAGAAAGCTTAGCCCCTAATCATATCTGTTAAATTCGTAGAAAAATTTGAATTCATGATAAAAGGTAAGAGAAAAGGAAAAGAAAATAAGAACTCTGAAATCTTGAAGAAGATATCCCAAATCTTGAATCTTGAAGCCCTTATTCTCTTTTTCTCTTATTTTTGCTTATGTTTTTCGGCCAAAAGAAGTCCTCAAATGTTTCTTGGAAGTTTCCTTTTATAGTCCTCCAATAAGAAGACTCAAACTTGGACTAAAAATTATATTTGAAAATTTTCGCAAACTGGGGTCATGGCCTTAGACTGTTTGTCTGAGCCAGAATGAAATGGTGTCATAGCTCTAATTTTTGGGCCCACGTCTCTAGAAAATCTATCCAACTGGTGCCATGGCTCTGATTTTAGGTGCCGTGATGTTAAACATTTTGTCCTTCTTTCTAACTGGCACCACAGCTCCATTTTCAAGGGTCGGGGCCTCAAGTGGTCATCCATCCTTTGTAAATTTGATCATTTTCAGCACCGGTGCTTGAGAATTTGGCAATGTTGCACCAAATAATTTGGATTACCATCAACTTTTAGGCCACAACTCCAATTTCTTGAGATCTACACAATAACACAAAAACACATAAAATCGACATAAAATACTTGATGACAAATAAATTATTAAGTAAAAGGATATGAAATAGTTGGTGTAAAACTAACTTATCAGTGAGGGTGTGTAACAAGAAAGATTTTATAATATGTCTTAGATTGCTACTTATCCCTCATATTCCACATATAATTTTTTTTAGCTCAAGACCACTCACATCATGGTGTGAATATTAGGTGTAATGATGTCAAATGCCTTATTCTTCAGGTACTATGGTACAACCTAGGAGTGTTGTGGTGGTTCAAAAAAGGCTGGCTACCACCTAATTCTGCCCTTCGCACTGCGGCGCGCAATATTTTAGGGTGTCACAGTGTGAGGCATTGTCCCTAAGCACCGCGCCCTAAGCATCGCGGCGGGACCTTGAGGGTGTCCCAGTACCTAAACTCCTTCAGCTCACTGCCCATTTTTTTTCCTCTGGCGTAGCGGCACCACTTCCCTGGTGTTATGGCGTGAGATCAATTTTTGTCTAAACTTAGACATTTTCACCATGTTTTCACTCTATTCTTCATTCTTAGTCCCTACAAACAATTATCACAAAATAAAGCACTATTATATCGATTATTAGGCAAAAAGATATGTAATTGTGCTCATGGAGGTGTCGTAAATGTCACACTTTATGAGTCTATCAACTACCCCCAAACTTACATATTGTTCATCCTCGATCAAAATTCAAAATCAAACAATCATAGGCTCATATTTTGATCATGAATTACTAAGCTTGAGCAATCAATTCAAATGTCTTATCAATCTTTTATTGCACATGAATCCAAAGGTTAGTCACAAAGTTAGTCTAATAACCCTACATAACTTGTATTTCATCAATCTTGTAATGAAATTAAAATGTGTGTAGGTGAAGTGTCAAGTTCAAGTTTGATGATGAGTAAGAACAAAAGTTGTAGATCGAGTAGAGGAGTTAATCAAGTGGTATGCTAGTTGCCAAAAGTTGGTAAGTTGTTGCACCAAGTCTTCAAAATTATCACCTACTTGATTTAATTGCATTTTTAGGTTAGATATAACTAGCTTTTATGACTAGTAAGAACAAAAGTTGTAGATCTTTCGGTGCTGATATATTTTCATATATCATTTGTCAAATTTGGCTATCAGATGAGGGAGATATGGTCAAATTACCAAATCTTGTCCAAGAGCCATCCTTTAACAGCAACATCACTTTGCAGCCTATGTTTTTACCATTTTGACACATTTTCTCACCACCTTGTCTCAGCAGACTTGTTTATATACCTCTTTTGTATAATATATCCAAATATCAATCCAAAATCAATTTGGGCTTAAGAGATATGACATAATTGGTCAAATAAGTCAATACTGGGCTGAACTCTGATCCAAATTTTTGGTGATCCATTTTGTACAACTATTTGGATAAACTTTATGCTATAATCAAGACTAAATTGGGCTGAGCTTCCAACTAAAAAGTTGTAGTTATATCTCTTGGCTTTCAAATAAAGCAAGATTTAGATCCATAGGGCATTTGATCAATAAGTTATGCTTAAAACACAAACATTGCACTAGTTTGGAAACATGCTTCTTTTGATCTTTTTTATATTCGTTGATTCCCTAACACAAAATATTAATAAAATAATAATATTAACAAGAATAAAGCAAGAAAAATATAAAGGATTTGATATAAAAATATGTCAAAATATGCATTTATCATTTTCTTTTTTTTTTCATTCCTTCACAACCCCAAGCTTTTTTTTTTTTCAAATTGAATTGTAGTGTCTCCCTTACTTGCATCCATTGCTCATACACCATCAATTTTCCATTCATGTACCCTCATCAAAAGTGCACAATATGTCACATACTATGCTCTCTTAGGGACAAGTCATGGTTTTTCTAGTTGCACAAGGTGGATGTAATGAGCTTACAAGAAATGAAGTCGAATGGTGGTAATTCATATGCTTTGCATATACCATTCTTTTCAGTAAGGCAAAATGAGGTTACTAGTGATAGATATGCACTCAGGGTAGGCTTGAAAGGATCAAATAAGTTAAAGATGGTCTGAATCATTTTCAAGTTTGCTAGTTATCTAAAATTTCACCCCAAAGGATAATCAATCAAGTTTTAGAACATAATAAATGACCAATACAACTTATTAAAAGCAAAATCCAACACTAGCATGTAATTCACAAGATTTCAACACAGCACGCTTAATGAAAATTCATCATTCATGACAAAGATCAAATACGCATAAGGATCGCCATGTCACAAGACAAGCAATCTTTCTTTCCTCTAGACTCTATATAATATCAATTCGATATCATCGTAGGTAATCGATAATCAAGTTATTGTTTCAATCACAAAACATAAAGTCACTAAGTTTGTTAACACAGCATCATTGCTCTTGGACTCTCATCACACATAACATATAATTTCACACGATTCATCCATCAAAATCGAAAAAAATAGCTCAAATTTTCACTTAAAGCTCAGACACACAAAATACAAATCCCACCCCCTATCTTAAATTTAACATTATCCCCAAATATTAACAAATTAAAGCACACAGGATGGAGAAATAGGAAACTCCCCTTTCAAATTGATGATGCACTTGGAGTCTATGCGAGATCCACATATATCACTATTTACACAAGAAAAAGAGACATGAAAATACATGTTGCGGCCCCAAATGTGCAGGAAAAAAATTCCATTCCACAGCCACAATGCATAAATTAGAAAACAGAAGTGTTTGAGCTGCGACCCCAAAATCTTGAGCCGCTCCACTGTGCATAATAGAAAAATATTCTCCATCGGATTTTTGATGATAAGTGGTGAAAAATGATCATTTTAGCATCATTCTTGTTTCCCACAAATTAGATACAATATATACACCACCACCCATGTGATATGCTTGCATATACACTATATACACAATCGACATCATACAATTCATCACCTACACACACAACACCTAAATTCACATATATTTTCCCTCTCCATCAATACACACACTACACATTATAATTAACACATACTTTTCTCTCTAGTAGAATACTCATTATCCCATACAATTCCATGCACTACACCAAGAACACACACACCCAATACCAAGAAGCTTGGGATTTGAAGGCAAAAAGAGGAGGAGTTTTATTGGGCACTAAAGATTTTGAAAAAGAAATGAAGAATCACTTAGTGGTTGTAATCTTCTACTTTAATTTCTTTTTTCATTTTGCTTAGTTTTGAGAAATTTATAAAAATCATGATGTTGGCAAACAAGTGCTTGTTTAATTTCAGTATAAACTAATCTACTTTTGTCAAGCCTTGGAAAGATATCTTAATGGAGTTATGAGTTTATGCTTATATTGTGATTGTAATACTATTTTTATTATGATAAGTATATACTATGTTTCTAATAAGTCTTTAGATTTGGCCAATTTCAAGTTGATTTTGATTGTTGTAATTAAGACCAAGAGGTGTGGTTGTAATAATAGATCGGACAATATATGCCATGGACCGACTCCTATAGATATAGGCATAGGTACGTGCGGTAGTCATAGGTGTGAAAATCGAAAGCTAGTAGAATTCACAAAGGTCAAGACACTCTTATGGGATGGCCCATAGCTAGATATGGTGTTGGCGGCCTACTTGAAGTAGATTTGGTACGACTTGAGAGAGAGCACCAATTATATTAGGAATACCTGCCATCACATAGCCCACATCATTCCTAATCTCAATTGAGCTAGGTTCATAACCACATAGGATGGCTAACCAATGCTTTGAATATCCTTCGTATTGAATTCAATCCATGAATCTCCTTGGGTTTTAGTTACTTTTGTTAAATTTGGTCATTGTTACATCTTAATTCAATCACCACTATAATCATTAGGTCAAATATAGCATAGGTAATCTATATTTGATATTTACACACGCACTCCCCAGGATACGTGTTGAGTTGGTTTTATACCAATAATTTGTATACCTTTTGATTAACATTTGGTTTAATTTTAAGTATTTATGTTACTTTTACGCATTTAGTTTGAAATCTTATAGGTAATGTCAAAAGTAAGAGAAAATGGAAAGAAACATAAAACTTGGTTAAAATTTAGAATAATCCGCTTTATGGTGCTATTAAGGACAGTATTCGTATTTTAATCATAACTCTTTGATCTAATTTTATTTTGACTTAATTATTGAACTATAGAAAATTCATCGGATAGATCTATAACTTCTATGATTTCCATAAAATCCAGTTCATTTGATTTTATTGAGAAAAATTGGGTTAAATAGTTTACACTTGACTGAAACTTTCTAGTATGGCACATTTTGGTTTTATAGGTATAACTCTTTTCACATATTTCATATCGAGTTAATTCAAACATCTATGGAAAAAGAAAACACAAAAAATATAATTTATTAGAAGATACCAAAAGCCAATCTAAGAAAGAGGTCAAAAACTAGTTGAAAAGTGTTGAATACTATCAAAGTACTAAAGTGAAGAAGAAAAACTGCAGCAATGATGCTAGGTGCCAAAAATAGAGCAAATAGCATCTAGGCGCCATGAGTCAGTACCTAGGTACCGCCAGGCAGCAAAAATGGGCAAAATACCCATTTTGCCCTCTTTATGGCATCTCCCATCTAATTTTAAGGATCCCAAGAGCCTTCAAGTCAGTAGAGGAGAGGAGAGAAGCGAAGAGAAGCCAAGAAAGAAGAAAAAATAAGGAAGAAAAGAAGAAGACAAGGAGAAGATGAGAGATTTCTTCTAAGATTGAGGAAGAAGACATCACAAGGGAAGAAACTCATCCTCTTCCAGGTTCTATTTTATTTTCCTCTTTCTCTTTTTAATTATGTTCATGAATATTGTTAATTGTTATTCATTTTTACCATCATGAACTAATTTCTTTTTCTAAGGTTATGATGTAATCTAATTAAGATGTTTTGAATATTTTTATCAATTCAATTCGTGATTTATTTTTCAAGTTGAGTTTTCTACATGTTTCTTAATGGTTTCAAGTACTTGGCCACTAATTAAATAATTTGCTAATTATATTGACCTGAGAGGTGATATATGTGTCTAGTTCTATGTGTAGAAAATCATAAATAACATGTGAGATAGGAATATACTTGCATGCTTTGTGTAGTTTTGTTTGAGATCCATAGAACCTAATGAATTGTTGATTATTGTAATTCACATAGGAATATAATGGGTTAGCAATTGATGATATTCATATAGGAATGATGCCTAAGCGCCATGTATTATGTTTCAACACTTTATATGGTGCCTAGGCACTGTGTTTTGGCACCTAGGTACCTTGTATTCTATTTTGGCGGCCTAAGATGGCGCCTAGCACCCTGTTTTGGTGCCTAGGCACTGTTGCTGCTGTTTTTTCCTCTTTTACTACAATACTTTTACACTGTTCAACCATTTCAACTGGTTTGTAACCCCTTTCGAGGATGAATTGACTTTTAATATCTTCTAATGAATTGTATATCTTTTTCTTGGCTTTCCATAGGTATTTTTATCAACTAAATATGCCTTCTTTAGAGAGAGTTATGATTGAAATACTAAGATTTGTCATCCCAAAATATTTTAGTCCAGTGCTGATTCTTGAACTTAGTTTTTCTAATTGAAATCGACCGAATTAGATTTTATAACATAAAAATTATAGATCTATCTCTTATATTTCTATTGGTTTAATAATCAAGTCCAAATTATATGTGAGCAGAGAGTTATGATTGAAATACGAAAACTGCCATTAGTCGCACCACAATTTAGATTTTTCAATATTTCAACCAAGTTTTTGGTTTCTTTCCATTTTCTTCTTCTTTTATCATTACGTACAAGATTTCAAACTAAATACATAAAAAGTAACAAAAACACTTGAAAACAAACTAAATGTTAATTAAAAGGTATATGAATTGTTGGTATAAAACCAACTTATCAGTTTACATTAGGTATATGATCTTTGTGTATGAAGGTTAACGAGTAGCCAACAAAAGATCCATCACCTATATGGTGGAATAGGCGAATCTCCTATGCATTTCATAGTTCGTGACTCTAAAATCTCTAGCCACAGCAAATAAAAATTAGACGGGGGTTTTCTAATGATTCATCAGGAGTCAATGTAATTGGAAATGAAGTCATCGTTATTCTAATAGGGTTTTGACTAATAATGTAAGGACATGACTCACATGGTACTCATAATAGAAATAGATTCGTTTACTAATTTACCTAAGCCTAGGTAGTCAAGATGCACTGTTAGGTGCTTCTCTTAATTTGTAAAGTTCTTGGAATTAACTCCTTAATTCCAAGATAAATTAATTGGATTAATTAATCATAATATATTTTCTATATTTACTAAGTTGCAATAGTTGCAAGCCTACTACTAGCTTAGTTATAAACATAATGGGTCACACACAAAATGAGACGGATCACTTCTATCTAGAATAATATCCAAGGAGTTGGATCAAGTTAATTAATAGAGATTAATTAACTTGGAGCTAGAATTTATTTAAGAGTTAAATTAATTCATCTAATTAAATATTATTATTATTTAATTGAACCTAATAATGATTAGGAGCTCTTTTTGGTGTAATTAATTAATTTATTGGATCACTTAATTAATGGATATTAAATTGATTTAGGGGTTAAATCAATTTACCTAATATAAATAATGGAATTATTCATATTAGGCCTATTTAATTAGGTGGTCCATTGGAACCAATTTAATTGAGCTTAAATAATTAATAAAGATTAATTAATTAAAAAGTCCAATAATTAATGTGCTCGCAGGAGAGGCCCATTGGTTCTTCAATTATAAATTAATGACTCCATGTCTTGGATAGAAATCAATTAAGACTTTGAGTCTTAATAGAAAACTAATCCAAGACATGTCTTGGATAAAAACAATCTTGAGATAATTATGGAAGGGACTTAGAGACCTAATAGGATTAGATCAAAGAGTTGAAGGTGTATAAATACACCATGATAGGGGCCCAAGTTAAAGTTTTGAGAAGCTCGAAATTTTAGCACCTCTAGTGTAGAAAATACACATCCTCTTCCTCCATATACCTCTCTATTTTTATGTTCTATCAATTCATTCTGAACATTTTGATATTTGATTAATTCTCTTATCATACAGTTGACATTAGAAAAAAATCAACACTCCCAAATTCAAGATTAGAAACAAATATTCTACATCCTCTATCAAGTTTGTGGAATTGTGATCTTGCTCATCATTTGAATACCATAAGAGGGAAATGTGTGGCTTCCTATGGCGAATCGTTTCTAACTTGGTCTATGATCTGAATTGTTCTAATCAGTGTTATTAATTGAAGTGCCTGATATAGGTATATTCATGAAAGATTTTTGTTTTTATTGAACAAAATATCTGAGTGTGAATTTTCCTCCATGTAAAGCTTCTACCAAGCCAAATTTGGTTTTGTTCGATCAAAATGTTTTGTAGTAGTGCTCAACGAGCCAATTAATTTGGTCATCCTTATACTCTTGTAAAATCAATCTTATTTATATTAATATCATTAAATAATACTGTTCATCTTAAATTCACCAATATAAGAATTAGATGAAGTTCTTAGACCACACATAGCTATGGGGCATGGTCTCGTATATAATTGTGATCATGGAATATGCCTCTAAGGCTATATTATAAAATGTTTCAAATCAAGGATCATTGAGATGGAACATCAATGATCCTATTGAAACTTATGCATATAATGTAAGCTCATAAGGAGGATGTCACATTTCATAAGTATTGGTGTGGAAATACTAGTGCATGTATATAGGTACTTGTTGTGAAACAAGTACACTAAAACTATCATTCTTGGAAAATTCAAAGAAAATTATAGTGGGCCATGAATTGATTTAATTAGTTGGATCAATTAAATTGGACGCAATTAATTAATTGGGTCTAGGCCCATTAGATATAGGCTTGTAGGATGCCCATTAGGAATAGGATAAATATCTAAAACCTAATTAAACTAGGAAATAATATTCTTATAAGATAAGAAAACTTACCTTGTACGAACACTATGTGTGAGTACGATGACTTCTAGGGGATATTTATAACCCCTCTTAGCCGATTATTAGGAATGATTTCTCTCACATTATGCACAAAATAGACAGCATTCCTTGCTAAAAAATTTATGCCATACACCTTTTGTTGTTGAAAAAAATTATTCTCTTCATGCCACAAAATTGGCTCTCTCATTCTCTATTAAAAAACGCCTTTCTTCCCTACTTGATACTATTTTTATTCTTAGTTTCATGTGTTGAATATAGAATCATAACAAATACCTAAAATAATTATATTTCTTGTTCCAAACTATCAAACCAATTCCTAGGTTAGAATTGTCAAGTTAAGCCTACTAGCATATATGCTTAGAAGGGTAACACTTGGGACTGTAAGTGAATCTTTCCAATGCAAAAGGTTTGGATCAAGCTTGGGAATTGTTTGTGGAGAGAATGATTTGAATTGTTGCACTCATTGTCTTCAACTAAAAGTAAATCAGGTAAAGGTTTCTAAAACCTTCTTACATTAGGTATTAGAAAATACATAACTAAATAATCATAAAAGGGTTCTGGGATTCATGTTAATTTACATGTGATGTAATTTATTTTATTTCTATGTTTGGGATAAATTGTATTTATTATTTTACTTGTTAAATATTTTGATAAACGAGACAGACTAAGAAATTAGATTTGTTGATTCAAGAATTAGATTTGTGAAATCTTGAATTTCTTGAATTTGTGGAAATAAACAAAAATCAAAAGGTTGAGTTCTTGACCAGTTTTTAAAAATTTCTTGATCCAAAACTCAAGATTTACGAAATCTTGAAATTCTTGATTCAAGACTTCAAAATTTATGAAATCTTGAATTTCTTACATTTCTCGAACAAGATGGGCCTTAGAAAAAAATGTAGCAAATCCACTGATTTAACCTTGGCAAAAGTATTTGAAGGACATCTTAGGAAAGATGGGTTTTAAATACTAGGGTAATTGTCTCTGAGGCAAGTGGGAGATTGTTAGAGTAGTACCCGACGAACTAATTGATTTAATCATCCTTATACTCTTGTGGAATCAATCTTACATATTAATATCATTAAATGGCAATCTTCATCTTAAATTTATCAATATAAGAATTAGATGAAGTCCTTCGACCACACATAACTATGGGGTGTTTTTGCGTATATAATGTCGATCGTGGAATATGCCTCAAAGGCTGTAGTTTTAAAATATTCCAAGTTCAGGATCATTGAGATGTGACATTACTAATCCAACTGAGACTTACGCATATGATGCAGACTTGACAAGAGAATGACTCATTCTATGGGCATTGGGGTGAAGACATTAGTGCATGTATTTGGGTGCTTGTTGGGGAACAAACTGAACTACTCATTTGGAAATTTTCAATTAAAAATACTCTATCATTGAATGGGAATATTCTAGTAACGACAGTGCAATAATTAGTCCTTAGACTTGAGGCATCATTTTAACTTTGTGCATGACATGTTGCTCTCTAATGTAATTTTTAATTGCATAACAATCACAAGAGGTTTACGTTAGGTATAACATCTTCATGTATGGAGGTTAGATGAATAGGTGAATTTCCTATGTGTTCTACTGTACTTGACAACAAAGGTTAGATAACAACTAGACAAGGGGTTTTCTAATTATTCATCATCAAGTTAAGCTAGTAGGAATGGATACATAGTTATTGACCTATTGGGGTTTGATCCTAGGTTCAATTGAGAGATTAGTCGATGCAAAGACAGTACTTGTATGGTAATTGTAATTGTAATAGGTTCGCCACTTTACCTAAAACTAGGAGTCATGATGCACTGCTAAGTACTTGCTATGACTTGTGGGTTCTTGGAATTAATGAGTTAATTACTAGAGAATTAATTAATAGAATTAATTAATTAGAACAGTTAACTTATTCAAATTAAATTCACAAGAGTTGTGAGCCCACTGCTAACTTAGAGTGAACCTAAAAAGTCACACATACAGTTGGAAAGAGGTGTTCTAGCTAGAATATATTCAAGGGTTGGATTAAATTAACTAAGAGAGATTAATTAATTTGGGGCTCAAATTGATTTGAAGAGTTAAATCAATTTATCTAATTAAAATAATGTGATTATTTAATTAGAACTAATAAGATTAGGGAGCCTATGTGGAGCTAAATAATTAACTGATATGATCAATTAATTAAGTGGGGTATAAATTAATTTAAGGAGTTAAATTAATTTATCTAATTAAATAAAATAATTATTAAATTGGACCTAATATGATTAGGAGCCCTACAATGATCAAGTTAATTAATTGATACGATCAATTAATTAAATTAGGAATATTAAATAATAAGATTCTTTAATATGTTCTTATGTGATTGGAAAGCCCAAAAACTAATTATGTAATTTATAGGATCAATTAATTAAGTTGGGCTTATTAGTTGATAGGTATTAATTTATTAGACTTAATTAGATTAATTAAAGTCTAAGCCCAAACTAATGGACTCGTAGGAGATCCGTTATGAAGTTTAATTATAAGAATTAAACTTGTCTTAGACTTTAATGGAAAGAAGGAATAAAATACGGAAGAAAACAATTGCAAACTTAGTAGGACTAGAATTGGAGAAGTCCTATGTAAGGACTCCCACGTATGACCAAATTATTATTGCATTCTTAAGCCAAAAATCAGCCAACACTCTACTAACAAAACCGCCCCTTTATTCTTCTCTCTTTAATTCTTTTCCTACGTTTAGATGGATAAGACGTGGGACTCTAAGTGAACTGTTTCCAACAAGAAGGGTACATAATCAAGATCCACAAAACTAGTTCATGAAAGGATTCAAGATTCACGAAGGAGTTCATGGAGACAAAATGATTTAGATTATTTCATACTTCTTCTTTAGTCGGAGTGCAAATTAAGATAAAGGTTTCTAAAACCCCTTTACTATCAGTATTAGAAAATACACAACCGAGTAATGACAATTGAGTTTTGGGACTTATCTTATTACATGAGATGTAATGATTGTTTATGTTTTTGAAATTTTTTAAAAATCCTATTGCATATATGTTTCTCGGGCCACACGAACCCAACACTGGTATTAGAACCAAGGTTCATGCATTTTTTGATACCTTTTCGATTGTGTTTCTTTAATTTTTATGATAAATTAAATATTTATATGTGCTATTGATTTTGAATTAATGAATTTCTTTATTTGGGATCATGATGTTTATTGTTGTCAAGGGTTGAAACAATAAACAAAATGGAACAAATAAAAAAAATTGCTAAAAATCTGCACACACAATGCTCAGCAGGTCGGGAAAACAAAGGGGCTACCACCGTGGTGCCAGGCATTTTTTTTAGTAAGTTTGGAGTCGCAACACCTATTTTTAGCAATGCAACCCTTTACGAAATCGGTACTAATGTGCGTGAATGCCTCTTTTGTTCTATCTAATCTAATCACGTAATTATTATGTGAAGGATCTATTTTAATTATTAAAACATGAAAGAAGATCAAAACAAAATGAATTACCACATCAATTGATTTCTTAATTCAAGGATATGATTCTTGAGTTCAAGATTATAAGTTTGGCATTCAAGAATTTGATTCTTGAACCCAAGACTTCAAGATTTATGAAATCTTAAAATTATTGAATTGATGGTAATAATAAAATCAAGTTGATTTTTTAATCAAGAAAATTTATTTCTTGATTACATTTTTTCTAAATTTCTTGATATGATCAAGAAATCAAGGAATTTGGGTATTGGTTGAGGCATATCCCGCGGTTTATCCCTCCTAAGTGCTAGGAGAAGGTGTTTAGAAGATCTAAAACTAGTTCGATGAAGTCGGGAATCTGAGTTATCAAAAAAAAAATCCAAATTGTATTCATAATTATAGGTTTGAAATGAGTTTGGATTTTAATTGAAACCAGATATATATATATCACCGATTAAAGAATAATATGCATGATTGGATAAAAATCTTTCTGTGTTTTCCTACTTTTAATTTTTAGTCTCTCAAAATTTTTACCAATTTTTCTATCTCGCAATTGATTTAATTCCCTCTTTGCACATTTCAAAGGAGTCGAAGGAAGACCTATTTGTTTGGTAAGTGGACAAATTTAGCATACTTTTCTGAAAGCCCATGAGTTTATTGGATCTTTCTAGACTTCTTACATGACAGGTTGATGGATGATCTAAACGCTAGTACCATAAAACAAAGGATTGAAGGTTGGCATGATTTGCTAATATGGAGTTGACTTTTTGCTGAAATAGGTATAATCCATCATGCATTTTACCATCCCAATCGTCATCCTTGTTTGGCAATCCTAAAACATACAATGAGTTAGAAAGAAGAGAACGTCACAATTATGTAAAGAAGTAACTTGCTGACTAAAAGGAAATTATGATTTAAGTCAAGAACAAATAAAACATTATTGTGTTTTAACATTGGAGTATGATATAAATTCCCAACTTGAGATACTTTTGTAATGGAGCCATTTGGTAATTTAATTGGAATACATGAACTTGGTGATCGACAATCATGAGTAACGATGATGAACAGGCCATATGATCAGTTGCTCGTAATCCAAGTGGAAGAAAATGGCTTACAAGTAAGATGAACATTTAGTTGGGGTTACTTATGAATGCAAGTAGTTGTTGACATTGATTTTGTGTAAATAGGAATGTACTAGAATGTCTATTGCTCGAAGAGACTATATCAATTGCATTTGCTTGAGGAGCCATAGAATTTGGTGTGGACATAGCTGTTGGAAAATGGGCATGATATTCATTAGTTCATAGTACCGATCTATTGTATGATTAATGTAATAGAAATGTTCACAACACTAACGTGGACATGGTTTAGAATGAGTATCCATAGATGTTGTTGATTATGGACTACTACTTTTATGGTGGGAGTTACGAGAATGATGAAAATGATGTTATGGAACTGTGGTGACAAAATTATTAGAATCTATTGATGAGATAGATGTTTGACAATGTTTTCTCTTCTTGGAAGAGAAGATTGTAAGCTTTGTTAACTATTGGCAATGGATCCATCAATAATAGCTGTCTGCGAACTAAAGCATAAGAATTATTCAATTGTATAAGGAATTGAAGTAAACGAGTTAATTGTTGAAGACCAACAAAGCTGCTAAAGCACCATCAGTGCAAGCTAGAAGACATGTGAGATATGAAAGAGCATCCCAATATACTTTTATTTTTGTATGATAAGCTGTAATTGAAAGTTGATCATGATAAAGGCTGGTAATATCACGCTGCAGTTGGAACAAGCATGGACCATTTTGTTGAGAAAAATGTTCTTATAAATCAACCCAAATTTCAGTAGTTGAATTACTAAATATGATATTTTCCCAAAGATTATGTTCAAGAGTGTTTAACAACCAAGACAGAACCATATTATTGCAACAAATCCATGCTATATAAGAAGAAGAAGAGGATTCTAATTTGGGTATGGAACCCTCAACAAACCAAATTTATTTTTGACAGAAAGTGCAACGACCATGGTGTATTGCCAAGAAGGATAATTGTCACCATTTAAGGGTGCGGAAATAAGTTGTCCTGGATTATCTGAATGATGAAGAAATAATAGATTTTCTTTAACATCTTAAGGATTAGTGGAAGCTATAATTGAGATTTGTGAATGACTTAGTCGATAGATAGATACCACACAAAGAAAAAAAAAAGAAGATTTCAATACTTTGCATACATTTCTTGTTTGGTATATTACACATATATACGTGTACATATCCCTGATTTATAGGAATGTTAGTAAGATTATAGCTAGGAAAATATATACAACTAACAGTTACAATCCTATGTTAGTTATAATATCAATCATGAATTATGAGCAGATTTACAGAGTTATAAATCTGCAGGAATTTATAGAGTGATGATTGTGTTGTAATTCTCTCCTTAATAAATTTCCTAATCCACTCTCAATTATGTGATTATATGATTATATTCTATTATTTCTTGTCTAATAGGTCTAATGTCTATTTAACCTTGCATTTAATGTTATGGTTTTATATGGACTTGGATTTTGTCAATTTGAAATGCTTCCATGAAATACGTATATAGAAGTGTGAGTAATAGTTCATAAAGACTCAAGTAACCAAGTTTCATTTACAAATCTTGTTAATGACCCCAATTGTTTGTCCCTTCCCTATGTAACACTGGTTAGGGCTATTTATGAATAATATTGTCTGATTTAGGAATCTATTATAACAAATATTGATAAGGTTGTCCCCTTATTTTTTATCTGTTTATTTCTTGGTTAATTATCAACAAAACCTAACTGGACTTTTTTACATCTACGCTAATTGTTTCTCCTCTTGTTTTAAACATATTTTATGACCATAAAGGCTTGGATGTGCAAGTAGTAATTGGTTATACTGGGTTATTTTTGTGTTGTGTACATATTGCTTAAGCATGAATCACTAATTCATCATGTTGGAGAACAAGGAAGTGGCGTGCATGGAGTTTTATTTCTTTTTATTTTTTAGTTTTACATCACCATTCTAAAAATTTATTTTTTTCACTTCATTTATATGAGTGATTATCTTGAAACTAGGTCAAATTAGGTTTGCTAGAGTAGTGCCCAAAAGCCAATTAATTGGTTCGCTTCTTACATTTGGTAGTGAATTATGTTGTTTGGATAAATGAAAGTTTGTAAGCATTAAATTATGGAAGTTCTTCTGCAGGCTAGGGGGCCAATTGCTGTAGTTTTATTTGAGTGGTCAAAGGTACAAAATTTGAATTGTTAGTATCCAATTTTACATTTGGAGTTCAAATCTTCTATTCCATTTTGCCTATTTCGCCTTATATTTCACAGTTTTGATTCATGACATGTGTACATGAGATAAATTTTGTTCAAATTTTCAACAAACACATATTTATCTCATGGACACGAGTTTTGAATCCAAAGAATAAAATACAAGGTAGAATAAAAAAAATAAAATAGAAGATTTGAAACTCATCCTACCATGGAATATTCCTAGGTCTTATTTATTGAAAGACATTAATACTCGCCAGCATACCCGTAACTGCCCTGTTTCCAAGTTTTGTTCTTTGCATTAGTATTATTATAGAGTTAGGGCAAGTAATTTGAGAATTTCCTATTTAAAGTATTATATAAAGATATCACTCATTTCCATTTGATTCCAGGATGTTGTTTCTTAACCCAAGCAATATACTTGTAACATTCATTTTGTGCTTGTATAGGTTCTATGTTTTAGTTTTGAAATTTGAAAAGATTTCTTTCACTTATTTTTTCATTATTCATCAATATAGTTTGTTGATGTTCTTAGGTCATGAAGTAGCAAAAAAGAGGTGATATATCTACGTCGCTAAAATATTTTGGTTGCTACCTAATGATAGATGCGTGTCACTCTCAATCCTTCTATTTTTAAAAATAGAAACATATCTAGTTGTTGATGATGTATTTGATGATCCTAAAAGGAGACTATCTAATTTATTTTTAAAATTCATATTAATTTCTATTGAACCGAACAAAAGTAACTTTTATATAAATTTCAATTCTTATTGTGATTATTTTTATTTTTGATAATATAAGAATATTGTTGACTCGTATAATGACTATTTGCTCGAATGAGGCAAACAATGTTGAATTTGAAAAACAAATAATACTCTTTTATCAAAGTGTGATGAATAATAATGGAATATTATAGGGAATTATTAAAAGTGTGATTAGAATTGTGTGCCATTTTCTTAGTGCAAGGGTTTGCTTTGCATGGTGCTTAGGTAGCCACACAGGTCATGTGTAATAGTGAGCTTCCAATTTACTTATAGGTAAAGCAAACTTTACTTGAAGAAAAAAAGGCCATGAAGATATTTTGTAGCAGTGGTGTCACCAACATGTAAACAGCTTTGTAAACTGCTTCGTTCTATAGTCACTTGGGCACTATATAAGTTGCTTCTAAGTTGTCTACTTTTAACTTTATAAATAGAAGTATTTCAATTCATTTGAAATGTGCAGAGAGAAAAGAGAATCAATTATGGAATAGAACAACTGGTAGAGATTATGAGAGCTAGAAATTGAGGGTTGAGAAAAACTTGAGAGATAATTCTTGTAAGTAAATTGTGAGATTATTCTCTTGAGATGTTCGGATTAATTAAAGAATATTTTCTATAATTATTATAAACTCTAGATTGTTATTTCTGATAGTGGAATGACTTTCCTCGCTAATGGATGTAGGCATGTTATTAGCCGAACTACGTAAATATTTGTGTGATTATTTTTCTATATGTTGGATATTATTTATTGTTATTAACTTGTTGGCGTAATTAGTAAAGCCCTATAAATTGAATCTCGAATCCCATTTACTTCCGTTGTGCAGAACAAATGGTATCAAAGCTACTTGGTTAAGGTTGAAAATTGAGATTTAATTTATTAAGATGGACGATTTATCAACAACCAATCACTTCAAGGTGCAATAACTTAACAACAAAGGAAATTTCACTTGCAAAAAGGGTAAAGGACATGATTCAACAAGGTTTAGCAGTGGCGTAGAAGAGAAAGGATAAAAAGCCAATAGATATAATTGATGCACAACTATAATATTTAAAATTGTGATGTGTCAATACGATTCGACATTGTGGATAATATCATCAATAATGTTGTGGATGGTGACCCTATAAACTTAGCATCAAATTATGGGCAAAATTAGAGAACGTGTATCTAAAAAAATCTATGTCCATAAAGTTGTTTTTAAAGCATTAATTATAAGCTGAAGATGCAAGAGAGTAAGAATCTTATGGATCACATAAACCTATTTGATGGACTAATAGGTTACTTTGAAAAGTTGACATGAAAATTAAGGGAAAAGATAAAAATCCTTTTACCTCACTCCCAAATTCATATGATAGTTTGATGACGATACAACTATACGAAAATATATACTAGACTTGGAGCATGTGCTTGTCTCTTGAAATAAAAAAAAAGTAAACTAGGTTGTGGCACAATAATCTGCTTTACTCAGGGCATGAATCGGAATGGGAGGACATCTAGTGGTGGATCTGTGAATAGCGAGTCAAGTTCAAAGACTATAGAAAAGAGGAAGGGTCTGCTATAATGGTCACAAGGAAAGCCAAAAAAAAAATATCCTCGCAAAATAAAAAAGAAATGAGGATGCTGAAGATGGAGATGTTTTCATAGTCTTCACTCATATGGATACTTCTTCTTAAGATGGTTGGATTTTAGATTATATATACACGATGCATGTGTGCTTCAAAAAGAATTATTTTGATTTACTTCAATTGAAGGAGAAAGTACTTTGTCCTTGGGTGATGGTTCTAATATAAAATCATAGGTTTTGGAGTGGTGAAAACTAAAATCTTTGGTGGAATAATTCGTACTTTGGGTGGTGCGGCATATGTCTTAAAAATGCGAAAAAAATCTAAGCTCCTTGAGCTAATTAGATTCTAAGGGCTATGTTTTTTTTCTGCTGGAGGTGCAGTCCTTAAAGTTACATGTGGTGGAATAGTCCTTATAAAAAGAGAAAGCATGGAAATTCACACTGTCAGGTAACCTCAAAGGATAACTAAAATTAGAGTGCGCCAAAAGACTTTCAAGGTACAGTGAGAGTAATACTATTAGTGGAAAGGATAGATTAAGGTCATCCCTCTCTATAATCAACTAGCAATGTGACTGGGCTGCAAGTGTGCATTGACTGACTTGAGATGGAGTCAAAACCTTAGTAATTGAGTATGTATAACGAGTTCAATGAAAGGTCAATGAGATTTGGATTCTCTGGTTTGCAATGAAGGTATTTTTTGGTAGAGGTGGAGAGAGACTACTATTTTAGAATGAATGAATTCAAGTAAAGATGGAGGTTTTTTAAAAATGTGACTTGAATTATGTCTATTTTCTTAGTCCACAAGTTTGGTCTCATGGTTCTTAGTTGGCCATGTAGGTCATGTGTAGATGGTGAGCTTCTAATTTGCTAAAATGGTATAACAAATTTTATTGGAAGAAAAATAGGCTATATATATGCTTTGTAGCAGTTCTATCACCATCATGCAAGTAACTTGTAAGCTACCAGTTCTAAAACCACTTAGGTGTTGCATAAGCTGCTTATAAGATATCTTTTTTATTAACTTCTATAAATAGAGGAATTAAATAGTAGTATTTCTTCAGGTAAACCTTTCGATCTTGTTCACTGTGATATTTTGGTGATAGGCTTATAAATTGTGATATTTTCGACACCTCTAGGAGAATAATTACATATCTTTTTATCTTAAAATTGATATAATTGTGCCTTATTTTATGTAGGAACTAAGAATTGAAAAAATAGATAAAAGATGGAAAATCAATTAAAAAGTCAACAAAACTTTTAGATGTGCAGTCTTTATATTTTTGGCATAACTCTTCCACAAAAGTGACATTAAGCTGATTCATGAAGATATAAAAAGCTAAGAGTTAGGGCTACAATTCTTATGAAGACATAAAAACCCAGTTCGACATATAAAGAGGTGAAAAATTGATTGAAAGATGCTAAACAATGTAGTCAGGAACAATCTCGTGCCGTGACAATCTCACATTGTGGCACGAGGGGCTAAATTGGGCAGTAGCTGGAGGATTTGGAGATGCTGCGACATCCCTATTGCTCGCGCCGTGGTGCGAGGGTCAAAAATTTGGCAGTGAGTAGCCTCTTTCGAAGTACCGCAACGCCTCTTTTTTGGCGCCACGACGCCAATGGTCTAGTGTTGAAAAAAACAAATGTGTGGAATTTTGAGGGACAAGTGGCAATCTAATCTATGCATGGAATCTTTCTTGTTATACACCACTACACCCTTACGCACCATGTGACACTCTATTAGATACACTATATACATACAATGACATGAGACAAATGATAGATACACACATGTTTATATATAATTTCTTGAACAACACATAATATACACAATCATTCAACATATAATTCATCATTCACACACATTCTACACCTAAATTCTCACACACATTTTCTTTCCACCCAAAACACACATTTCTCCATATTTCTTCACACACTACACCCCAAGAACATATACCCATCACCAAGGAGCTTGGGATTTGAAGACAAGAAGATGAGGAGCTTCATTGGGTTGTGATATTTTAAAGAATAAGTGAAGAATCACTTGGTGGTTGTAATCTTCTACTTCAATTTCTTTCATTTTGTTTAATTTTGAGAAATTTGTAAGAATCATGATGTTGATAATTTCTTGGTGCTTGCTTAATTTCAATATGAACTAAATCACTTTTGTCAAGGTTTGGAAAACCATTTCTATGGAGTTATAAGTTGATATTTATAATGTGATTGAAATATTACTTTTATTGTGATGAGCATATACTATGTGTTTAATTCTTCTTGAGACTTGGCTAATTTCAAGTTGATTATAATTATTACAATTAAGATAAGAGATGATGTTGTAGCAATGGACCGCCCCAATAGAGATATATGCATAGGTATATGCGGTAGACATAGGTGTGAAAACCAAAAGCTAGTGGGACTCACGAAGCTCAAGACACTCTTAGTGGCATGGCCTGTAACTAGGATAACACCGGTAGCCTACTAGGGTAGATTTAGTCTGTCTCGAGAGGGAGCACCAATTACAATAGAAAGACCCACCATCACACAACCCATGTCATTCCTAATCACAATTAAGCTAGGCTCATAACAACATAGGATGGCTAACCAATGCCTTGACTCTCCTTATTATTGCATTAAATCCCCTAATCTCCTTGGGTTTTAGTTGCTTGTGTTTAATTTGTTAGTTCTTGCATTTTAAATCAAACACCACAAAATATAGCATAAGTAATCTATATTTAGTACTTACACACATGCTCTCAAGGGATAATCTACTCTACTTACTCTTTATTACTTGTTGACACCGTACACTTGCAATTTTGTTACCACCGTTTTGGGGTCGCCATTGGGGAGGTTACACAACTACTTCTTTTAATGTTGCCCTTTATTTTCTAACATTAGCCCATGATTTTAGTCACTCAACATGGGTTTATTTAATGTATCTAAAATCTAGAACTAATAATATTTTATGCAATTTCATTACCATGGTTCATACACAATTCAACAAAACCATTAAATGCTTTTATTCTAATAATGGCATGGAATTTTTGTTCTCTGAAGTTCAAATTACCCTGAAAAATTATGGCATTCTTCATCAGCATAGTTATGTCTCAACATCCCAACAAAATGGTGTTGAAAGAAAGCATAGACACTCACTTAAAATGGCTCGTGCTTTACGATTTCAAACTAACACACTAATAAAGTTTTGGGGTGATTGTATTCTTACTTCCACATATTTGACCAACCGAATGCCCATATAATTCTTGTCTGGAAAATCTCCCCATGTAATTCTCTTTCGTAAACAACTAAATTACTCTCACCTATGAGTTTTCGGTTGCTTATGTTATGCTCACAAAATTCACCACTCTCACAAATTCTATTCTCGTTCTTACAAGTGCATTTCCATTAGTTATCCATTTGAGCAAAAAGGTTATGGACTTTATGACCTTGAAACAAACACAATATTTATGAGTTGAGATGTGCGATTTCATGAAGAAATAGTACCTTTTCAATACCACAAGCACACATAAACCGAACGTGTCTTCTCTTTATGAATTTCTAACAAACGAGACCCCAAAAACCAACCATTTGAACCCAATTATTAGCAACCTACATGTGTTACTCAACCTAGTTCACAACCAACTTGCCACTCTACTCGGATGCATCATCCACTAGGCTACTTGCAGGACTATCATTGCTCTACTGCCATGTTGCAAAACATTCCATCTAACTCCTTAGCAAAGGTATTTTTCAGTTCACCTATTCCATTATCAAAATATCTTTCTTATCCTAACTTTTCAATTTGGCAAGTTGAAAACATAAAATATCATACTAAGACCTTAAACACCCAGCTATCTAGGTTTTACAAACTAGAACCCAATCTAGTCCCTCCAATACCTTAATTTCTCATCTTAGATATATGTAAACATTATATAATTGAAGTATTATAACTCTAATATCATATACCTAATTGTTAACACTCAATAGCAACATGTCTAGGTTGAAATATGCTAAGTTATCAAAAGGGACAGATTCACATTTTCATATATACTTGCTGTCCAATTTAGTTGCATGATAATTTTGACATCCTTAAACATATCCAATCACTCCCAAATTTTTACCACACTTAGATAATATGTATATAAATGTAACCATAACATAGAGTTGATAAAACTCATGGATATAGCTTCCCAAGTTCAGCTCTCTTCACAACATACTGAAATAGATTATTTTCCTACAGTGACAGTTTTGCACACTTCATGACATTAATGGTTTTGGCACCCTTACGTATATTCAATCTTTCCCAACTTTTTACCACACTTATATAACACATACATAGAGACCACCAGGTTATATTCTTTCCAAAACTGATGGATTTAGCTTCCCTAATTCAGTCTCCTTCACATCACACCAAAACAGATTTTGCTACTTTGGCAGTTTGAATGTTTCTCCAATATCATTCTCTATTTCAATTTCTAACCGATCAAAATTCATTCCAATACTCTTAACTCATATATAAACATGTATATGATGATAATTACAGGTTTTATTTAACATACCATATACTTTGGAAGCCTAAAACATAAGAATACAGCAAGGTGGCAGTTTCTAGAGGTGTAATTAGATAAAAAAAATTCCACACTTACATTATTTTATACAATAAAATATTTCTCTCAAAATCATTTTTTTCTTGGGCCCCTAAACAACGCTACTATCCCATGCACTAGAAAAGAGCTCTGTACACCGCCATAATCCAATGACCAATAATCATATAAGCATGCAAATCCATGCATACTCATACGCATGCAAATCCATGCATGCAAACCTGCAAATCCATGCATAAAACCATGCAAATCCATGTATGCTTCGGTGCAGTAATAGTGGTCAGCAAAACATTTTCCTTTCTCGGAATCATGCCATGCACAAGTATTTTCTATCAAATATTTCCAACCACAAACCCTTTCTTTATGCATCAAAGCCTATCTAATAACATCCTAACATATTTATAAATAATATTCAAAGCTTATAATCCAATAAACCTCAAAATAAATTTGAAAGTCATGCCAAACCCGTAGGTTAAGCTCACCTTGCACAGTTTTCTACTTGAACTTGGTTATTTCTCCTTCCCTTTGCTTGTTTTGCCTCCTTTTTCGATTGGAATCACTTAGGACCTATTTAGAGATATTTTTTCATGTATTTAGAAGTTGAAGTAGTTTAGAATAAAGTTCAAGTCGTGGCTGTTAGCTTAAAAGTGAAGAATAGATTGAGGTGCTAGCTTGATAAGTCTAAGCATGAGGTGGCATGTAATGGTATAATCTGATTTTCTCCCTTATCTTGCAGCCTCAATCTTGTGTGTCTCACATTTTCTTATTTGGTTGCAACCTATATTCATCACCATTCATTCCCGTAGCAAATTCCTATGTCCGTTCATTAGGTTTTTTATTCGAAAAATCATCGATTCTTGCCCAATTGATAAGTCTGTGCACCGAAAGTGTTACAAGCCTATGAACCTAGTTATATAATATTTAATTATAGTATTGTATGTTTAGTTATTCCAAGTGTATGATTTAAATATATATAATATTAAAATTCATGATCGAACTGACTCCATTTCTATAAACTTTTCGATGACACCTTTCGAATGCAAATAGCACATAATTAACATGTAATGCATTAATATGTGGCCATGTACGTAGTAAGAGGCTCGGGTATCACAACTTGCATATGAAAGAATTTGATAAAATATGTGTCACTTTTGATCATCAAACTTGTATAAATGAGATTGTTAACCTCAAATTAATTCCCTTTTCTTTAAAGATAAAGTAAAAACTTAACTTAATTCTTTAAAACCTAGGCTAATTGGCACTTGGCAAGAAATGCAAGCTGATTTTTTTAAAAAGTTCATTCTAACTCATAAAATTAATGCTCTAAAAAGTTAAATCTAAATTTTTTCTCAAAATTCTAATAAAACTTTCTTTTAATGTTGGAAAGAATTTAAAGTTTTGTTGAATTCATGCCCATATCGTGGTTTTGAAAAATGATGCTTAATTAATTTTTTTTACGAAGGTTTAACTCAAATAAAATAATTTGTTGAAACAATGTGTAATGATAATTTTCTTGATAAAAAAACATGATGAAGCCCTAGAATATCTAGATCATTTGGTTTTTCTATATGGTATGATCTGAAACCCCTTAAACCTTCTCAATGACAAAATATATGATGGCAACTGAAAAGGAGAGCTCCACATCAGAGGTCACTTCCGATCCAAAAGCTATCATCACAAATTCAAATGGAGGCTCTGAGAGCAGCCTTCTTCTTGTCGAATGCCATAAGTTGAATGGCCATAACTCCCCTTCCTCAAGAATCAAACCTATTCAGCAAAGAGCAAATGGAACTACTCTAGAGCATGTTCACTCAATTACAAATTAATCTTGCGTCATCCTCCACCGTGATTGGTACATGTTCTTTGGCTTAAATAGTTAATCTCATAAATGCCCTAAATGTGAAGAAAGTAAAACAAGGGCTATGGATAGTGGATTCCAGTGCCCCAAATCATATGATAGGTGTTGTTTCTATTTAAAAAATTATAAACCATGCGATGAAGGACTTATAGCTAAAATTGTTGATCGTTTATTATCTAAAGTTGTTGGAATTGGATCTGTTTGTATCCCAAACAAATAAACTCTCAATTTAATTTTATTGGTGCCAAAACTCGATTGCAACCTATTGTTTATCAATAAAATCGCTCGGGATCTAAATTGTAGTGCTAAATTTCTTCTTAATCTTTGTGAATTCCAGGACTTCAATATGGGGAAAATGATTGACAATTTTGAGGTGTGTTTGAGACTTTACATCTTCAAAGTTGATAATTCTTCAAGAATATAAACTCTCAAGGTCAAGTCCACAAGTCAATACACTTTGTCATGATCCAATAAAGATTATTAAATCTCTTGAAAAACTCTTTCCTTATTTATTCAAGAATAGAAGTTCAAAAAAAATTTCACGTGATGTTTGTTAATTCTTATAACATGCGAGAAATTTTTTATCTAAGTCTATCATATAAAAAATCACATCCTTTACCTTGATTAACACTGATTTTGAGGACCATCTAAAATTAAAAATTAGATTGGAACTCGTTGGTTCATTTCCTTCATAGATGATCACACTTTAATCAGATGGATATTCCTTATAAAAGAGAAATTTAAGGTAGGTTGGATATTTAAAATATCAACACTATGATATAAACTTAAGTTTCGAACTTAACAGTCAAACTCCAAGTAACTCTTACTCAAATTCTGGAATTATCTCAACCATTCCCATGAAAGTGTTTACGTGTTCTGCCTATGTCCGTATTATTCACATAATAGAAGTAAATTGGATTCCAATGCCACAAAATGCATACTCATCTGATATTCCCTAAATCATAAAGGATATAAGTGTTATTCTCCTTTTTAAAAGATATTTTTACCTCCATATGTATTACTTTCTTTGAACAGTTGCCATTTTATTCAAGGGGAGAATTTTTCCAAGGAATATCAGCTTCGAGACATTATTCCCATTGCTACTACAATACCTAAAAATTCCATGACCACTCCTCAAGTTGAAGTTGTATTCCCTAAGACAGGGTTGAACTACAAAATACACCTCTCATCTCAAGTCCTGACCAGCATACATCACATCCTAATCCGTCTAGTCCTCCTAAAAATAAATTCATCTCACCTCAAGTCCTACCCAGAACACTTCTCTCCTAGATCATCTATTTCTCCTAAAACCTTAAGTTATTGGTTTTTTCCATAAAGAAAAGAATAGAGGAATAAGTCAGAAAGGAGTGGAGAGCCTGACACATCATGAGCAAGGCTAAGAGTCCAATCTGAGTTCAGACACTTCTGATAATACCTTCTCTGAACCCATAAATGTTGAATCGCCTAGTGAAGATTTAGATAGATCAATTACATTGAGAAATGGTGTGAGATCTTGTACTAAACACCATATCTATAACTTTGTATCCTATGGCGGTCTTTGTCATACACCAAGCTATCAAAATACCTAAATGGATCTTGGAGGAGATTCAGGCATGGGACATTATGAAGCTGCCACCATGAAAACAACCAGTGGGCTACCAGTGGATTTTCACTATCAAACACAAGGTTGATAGTGTTGGGTTCGCTATAATCACAGGGGTATACACAATAAAAAATTAAATTTTTTATCAAACATAAATATATATATCCCATTGATTCGAAAACGATTATAACGATTACGCTTATTCAAGTGAAAATATAAACAAATTTTAAATTTGAATTATACCTTTCTCGCACTTCGATTGTTGTAGGGAATGAAACAATCAATTACTTATTCTGGACTTTCAGAACTCGTAGGGATCTAAGTGTCTCCCCTCTATCAGGTTCACAATATGAAAGAGCAACACCAATTAAAAGGATTCGCTAATATCTTTTTAATTGTTTACTAATCTAGATGTGGAATAAATTTTTGTCTTTTGATCTAATTGATGGATCAAGAACAAACTTTCAAGAATAATAAAGATTGATTTTTTAAGTTTTTGAAACTTGAATATAAAAAAAATATCAAGAAACTAGTTTTTTTCTAAGAACAAGAAAATCAAGATTTCAAGAAAATACTTTTTTCTTTTTCTTTCTTTTCTTTTCTTTTCTTGGAAAGAAAAATAGAAGATTTAACAAAACAATTTTTGCTTATTATGCCTTGCAAATTTTCGGCCATCCCTATAAATAGGGGCTGAAATTTTGCTCCTACTTACCTCTTGGAGAATTTATCAATTTTGAACTAGTTCAAAGGTTTATCTTGTAAGGATTCCAAATCTTCCAACAACTCTTCTATTTTTCTCTATCATTTGTATGTGGACTTATTTGAAACTATATTAATCATCAAAATTATTTACATACATTCTTGATATTAATTTGAAGACTTCAAATAATTATCAAGATAGATATATATCAAATATATATACCATAAATATATTTATATATTAAATAAATCCTAGTGACTGATTTTTATTTTAATTTATTCTCTTTATATTTTAATGGGCTTCTTAAGTGATCCATATTAATTTTTTGGGTTTAGACTTAAAAATCCACAAATCAATCTAATTGATTTAATCCCAAATTAATCAATCCAATTGATTAATTTATTTTACTCCATCTGGGCTTCCCAATCATTTTTATATAAAAATAAACAATCCAATTACTTAATTGAATAATTTAATTTAATTATTAAAATAAATAGAACCCTTAATTAATTAATTAATTAATATTAACTAATTAATTCTCAACCATCGGATAAATCCCAAAATTAGAGATGTTACTTTTTATAAAGATGTGTGACCCTCTTTGGTTCACTATTAAGCTAGTAGTGGGCTTGCAACATTTACAACTTATGAATAATAATTAATCTAATTAATTAATTTTCTTTTGGAATTAACTCCTTAATTCCAAGAACCTCACTATCTATGAAAACACCTAACAAGTAATCATGACAAACTAGTTTTAGGTGAAATAACGAGTAAATCTATTTCAGTTGTGAGTACCATACATGTGCGGTTCTTTTGACAGCTAATCTCCCGATTGAATCTAGGGCATAGATTATAAGTCGAAACCTTAAATGATTCAATAAATGTTATCCCATTTCAAGTTCCAATGATTTCTGATGAATCATGATTCATCCTGTCTTGTCCAATGTCTTTGAATCATGAATTATGAAAATACAAGAGATTCTCTTATTTAAAAAGATAAGTGTCGAATTCTATGTTGGTTACTGACAAATTCCATGCATACCAATGCAACACCCAACATACCCCCTTTGTGATTGTCAAGCAATCAGAAGATATATCAAAGTGCTGCAAGATGCACACAAGGCTACTATGTTCGGTGTACTTGTTCCCTAACAAGCCCCCACATACATACACTTACATCTCTATGCTAAAGCTTATGGAATGCGACATTCTCATCTCATGAGCATGCATTATATGTGCAAGTCTTATTGAGCCATTTGATGTCCCATCTCAAAAAGCTCTCAACTCGGAACTTATTTAAGACCAAAGCCTTAGAGGCATGTTCTATGATTGCCATTATATGCATTATACCCCATAGCTAAATTTGGTTTAAGGACTTTATCTAATGTGCAGAAATAAAAAATGTATGACATAAAATAAAAAAATACCTTTTATTAATATGATTTTCAATAAGATTTTCTTTACAAAAGAAAAAGTGTACAATACGCCCAATCCAATTGGGGTGTTGGGCATCCTACTCTAACAAATAGAAGCATAGAAAAGTTTAAGGCATGCCTTGTGGCAAAAAAAATAGAATTCACTCACTTTGATGGAATTGACTATCAAGAGATATTCGCCCTAGTAGAAAAACTTAACACCACGTACTCTTATCTCTTGCATCTAACTTGGATTAGCCAATTTTCCACTTAGATGTTAAGAATGCTTATCTCGATGGTGACCTTGAAGAAGTCTACATAGAAATTTTCTCTTGTTTTCACACATTTGCTACAACCAACAAAGTCTATAAATACAAGAAGTCCCTATACAACTTAAAGCAATCCCCATGTGCATAGTTCAATAGATTCACCTAAGTTGTTAAATGATATAGGTACATACAACGTCCATCTTATCATTCACTTTTTGTCAAAAGATCACCTAGAGATAAATCAACTATTTTAATAGTATAATGTAGATGCCATTGTTCTTATAGGAGCCTTTACAAAATAAATGAGCAGACTCAAGAGACCACTAGCCAAGGAATTTGAGATTAAAGACTTAGAAAATCTCAAATATTTCCTAGGTATGGAGGTTGTCAATCACAGAAGGGTATCTCAGTATCACATTGCCAATATGTCCTTGATCTCTAAAAAGAGACATGAAGGAATATTAGGATACAAACCTACAAATAATCCAAGGATTCGACTGGTTCTCTAGTTGATAAAGGTCAGTATTAGAGACTTGTTGGCAAGCCAATATATCTCTCTCACACCAGGCCAGAATATTGGTTTTCCTATTAGTGTGGTTAGTCACTTCATGAATAGTCCTACGGAGAAACATATAGAGGTTGTGCCTCAAATCCTGAGATACCTAAAAATGACTCCAAGACAAAGAATACTTTTTAAAAAAAAATAGATTGTAAGATTAAGGTTTTAACCCATGCAGATTGGGCCGACTTAGTTATGGATTATAGGTCTACTTCATGGTACTATACATTTGTCGGGAAATTTGATAACTTGTAGCAGTAAAAAGCAGTCTGTAATTGCTTGAAGCAGTGCTGAAGTTAAGTTTAAAGCAATCGCTCAAGGAATTTGTGAAAGAATATGGCTAAGAAGACTTCTCAATGAATTACTTATTCCAATAGAAGATCCATTGAATTTGCTTTGTGACATAAAGCAGTAATACCTAGACCAGACCAAATATGTCGAGATAGGCCAACACTTCATCAAGGAAAATATAGACATTAGGTTGTGGTTCTTTTACATACACCAACTCACCATCAAATTATAAACATTCTCACCAAAGTTCTTCCACGGACAAATTTGAAGACTTGAGTTCTATTGAAGAAGTTAGGGTTAGTTTAGCAATTTAGTTTGTAGAATAACCAATAAAATGCAATATTCATATTATAGAAAGGTAGTTAGGTTTTCTTTTCTCTTTCTATGGGATATTGTTCCTGATTATAAGGGATGTTGAGATTAATTCCAAATCTAACTTCTATATATATTTTTTGTATTTTTGTTCTTAGGAGTTAATCGAATATCGCATTTAATCATGGTGAAGACCACCATGACAAGTGCTACTAAAACATATTCTGGGATAAAGGGGGCTTCGATAGGGATAGTTTTCAACTCAAATGTTTTATTCGTAACCTGACTATCTCTTTAATATATTGCTGAGCATACTGGTCTATATTGTATGTGGATTTCACTGGAAGAAAATAGGCTGATTTAGTTAATCTATCAATAATCACCCATATGGAATTATACCCCTTTTGTGTTCTAGGTAATCCAAGCACAAAGTCTATTGTAATGTGCTCCCATTTCCACTCTGGAATTAATAAAAGCTTCAACAACCCTGATGGTCTTTGATGTTCAATCTTAACTTATTGACAAGTTAGACATTCAGCCACAAATTTTGTTATATCTCTCTTCATTTTAGGCCTCCAATAATATTGTTGTAAGTCCTTATACATTTTTATGCTACCTAGGTGTACTGAGTAAGGAGTAGTATGAGCTTCTTCTAAAATATCTCCTTTTATGGTCTTGTCAAACGGCACACACAGTCTCCCTTTATATCGAATAATCCCATCATCAATAATAGAGAAGTCTGGCCTCTTTCTAGCCTCAATCATTATTTTCAATCTACACAAATGTATCTCCATCTTTTGACCTTCTCTGATTCTATCTTAAAGTGCAGGTCTTAACACTAAGACTAACAACAAACACTTTTTCTCTTTAGGTACAATTTCAAGCTCTAATCTCTGCAAATCCAGTACTATTGACTTTTGTATAACAAAAAGAGAAGACGTGGATTTTCTGCTCAATGCATCTGTAACCAAATCCCCTTTTTCGTATGTATGTGATGCATCATTTATTTAATGTTTGCCTTATGATAGTGAATATTAAATAAACAGGCATAATATCTAGTATGACCCTCACTTGAAATGTTTCAAGTTGAGAATCTTGATTGGCTCGATATCAATCAAACATGGGCAAAATTGAGTTGTGCTCAATTGTGTATACCTTCCATCATTATTAGATGACATCACGATGCTACCATATCTAGGACATTGTCCATGAGTCGTTGGATGCCTAAATGATAGAAAGTTATAATCTCTACTAAGCATGGAAATGCCCATGGGATGGACTCATTTTTATCATTGTCCATGAGTCATGGGAGTTTAGATGCTCTATCTACAAGGAGATTGATGAGGACTACTTGACACTTAGTACCATATGTCATCATATTCTTGGGGCATATGGAAAGTAGTGAGCCAAAATAGCTTAGGGTTACATAAGATGCAATTGATAAGATTACTGTCTATCTTTTAATATTTTATATGATCTCGTATCCTTAGGTATGTAAAATATTGATTGGACCTCAAGCCCACTATGAAATTTCATTTTCCTGAATCGCCATCTTGAGGGTGATGAGGTTTGAATAAAATAATGGGAGACATTTATGATTAAAGATCAAGTCATAAATAGATATTAATAGAACAAATGCTTAGTTTTCAACCTTGCAAAAAATAATAGTTATCGCTAGTAATTTCTCTTAGGATAATCTAGACACAAACAAACTTATGAGCTCAGAAATGGTAGATGCTTATCAGTATTGTGGATTTTTAAGGGCCTGGAAAGAGGAAGCACAAGTATTGACTTGCTTAGTTGAATAAAAAGAATTCTAATTCAAGTTTTCAAGGTTGATAGACTTTTCTTGGGTATTGAATATCGGATATGATCCCATCTCTGCAAAGAGTTGTAGAAGATGATAAAAAAATGGAGACTAAGACAAAGGATGATCTTTAAGCTTGAGAATAAGGCAAGTGTTGCTTCATTAGGCATGGGAACGATCTACTTAGCTCTAGATGGAATTAGGTAATATTGGTTATTTGCCTTTGCTACATTAACAAATCAACTATAAATTCTGAATTCCATGCTTATAATCAACAAAGTAACATTAGAAGCTAGATAATCAAAAGTTACATACTTGGGGTAAGCTAGATTAGGTCATATCTCTAAAGAAAGAGTACACAAGATAACAAGTTTGCTCGATCACTTGGACTTGTATGAGGTGTCGATTTGTAAATCTTATCTTTAGGGAACGATGACCAAATCACCATTAATGGGACAAATGGAGCAAACCACTCCTTTAGATTTGATCTAAATAGACGTGTGCACTTCACTAAGTGTTAGTGCACGAGCAAACTATTCTTATTTCATTACTCTAGGTCCTTTGAAGTGTTCAAAGAATTTGGACATGAGTAGAGAATTAAGCAGACCAAAGAATTAAATCCATTGATGTGACCAAGGAAGATAATACTAAGATGGTAAGTTCTATGTTTGTCTAATGGAGAATTGGATTCTCTTTAAGTGAAGTTCTATGTTAAGTTTCACCTTTTTCTTCTTCATGCTGGGAATTCTTCCTAAAATCGATGACATCTTATCAACTAAGATGTCATCTAAGTCAGTGTCCAAAACATCATATAAGATATAATGTAGCAAAGACCTCTTGCATACATACCTAAGGGTGTGAAGGGGCAGGTATACTGGCCAGTTAATGTACCTCAATTATGATATATTGATAGCAGTTGCTCGTCCTGGCAGAACTCAAAGCAACCAAAGGCCTTAGTACGATTTTTTGTGATAACTCTAAATCCCAAACCAAAGGCCTTGGTAAAGCATACAGAGGTAACATCTCATATTGATGATGTGTCTTATGTTGAAGTCTCATGTACAACTTACTTAGCATTACTCAATTTTGTGATAAGGATCATACTATTGAATTCTCAAAAGTGTCAAAAATGATTGTATCAAATTTAATGGAGTTAAAAAGACAATATCTATATAGTTAACTGGTTATTATCTTGTACTGCTAACCCCACTTATTTCATAGCAAAGAATATATCAGAAAAGAGTTGGTCGTGGCACAAATGCAAAAACCATCTCAACGTAAAGACTATTACAAAGCTCTACAAATGTGGACTAGTGGAAGAACTCCCAAGCACAAATGTATCATAAGGCAAGCTATTCAAATTAGTATTCAAGAGCAAGAAGAATGTCAACCACCAAACCTCTAAAACTAATCCACATGGATCTATTTAGATCAATGTAGACAATCAATCTCTATGGTAAAAGGTACACCTTTGTCATCATAGATGACTACACGGGATATACTTTGGTTTTATTCTTGCATAACAAAGATGAGACATGTGCCAGGCTAACTAAACTATTGAAGAAGATTCAAAAAGAGAAGGGCCAAGCTATTCTATGCGTCAGATCAGATAAAGACATCGGATTCATGAACATTGGAGTGGAGAAGTACAGTGTTGGAAATGGCATTGGGCACATTATTTAACTATCAAAACTCCTTAATGAAATAGAGTTGTTAAGAGAAATAACAGAACACTCATGGAGACTACATGAATAATGCTCATTGAATCAAAGCTTCTAAAGAGGTTTTTGGTTATGGTAACGCAACTTGCTATATACTCATGATCGGTATATGATTAATAGGAAACACAACAAGATATTATATGAGTCGTGGAGAGGGAGAAAGCCCACCACATTTTGCCTTCGTGTATTTAGATGTAAGCGCTACATTCACAACAATGATAAGGACCAACTCCATGTTTTCTATGCAAAAGCAGAAGAAGAGTATTATTGGGCTATTTATCTACAAGCAAGAAGTATAGAGTGTTCAATAAAAGAACATTGCTAGTAGAAAAAATAAATCCATATTGTCTTTGATGAAAAAGACAACCAACAAAGTGCTCCATCAAACAAGGGACCAAAGCTAAACAACAAAGATATTCAAAAGTTGGATGATCTGAAATTGATTGAAGATGTCATTATCAATATCAATGAATCTAATGAAGATTCAGAACAAGACAGTGAGAAAAACAATCCTTACAAGATCCAACAAATTAAGAAGATTAAGGAATAGTCGAGTAAGTAGAGGAGCAGTCAACTAAAGTATAACTAGACTTGAGATGGCTTAAAGATCACCTACTTGATTTGGTGATTGGGTCACCCATTATAGGAGTCTGAACCAGATTAGCAATACAAAATGAACAAATGTTCCTTGCTTTTCCCTTAGAAATAAAACCAAAGAATTAGAAGAAGCTCTGGCTGACCAGATTTGGGTAGAAGCTAAGTGAGAAGAGCTTAACTAATTCAAGAGAAAAAGTTTGGACACTCATCCTAAGGCTAACTTATAAAGGAATAATCAAAACCAAATGGGTCTTTGAAAAGAAATGGATGAGAAGGCATAGTCACAAGGAATAAGGCAATATTTGTAGCAAAAGCCTATTCACAATAGGACGACAATGATTTTGATATGGCTAAACTAGAAGTAATTTAGATCTTTTTAGCCTATGCAACCTTCAAAGACTTCACAGTCTACTAGATGGACATTAAAAGTGTATTTTTGAATAGACACCTACAAGACAAATTATGCATGGAATAACCTCCTAGGTTTTTCAACAACTCACTGATAGGGTATGTTTATAGATTAGATAAAATTCTCTGTGGATTGAAGCAATAACCGCAAAACCTAGGATGACACACTCTCTCACTTCCTAATTTAGAATGGGCTCTTCAAAGGTAATTCAAACACTACCTTATTTATATTACAACATGAGTCAGATATTTTATCGATGATATTATCTTTATCTATAAATACAAAGAGCTATGTAAAAGATCTTTTAAGCTAATGTAGACTAAGTTTAAAATAAGTATGATAAGTGAGATGAAATTCTTTCTCGGACTACAAGTTAAGCAACTGAGTGATGGGGTTTTCATCAACTAAGCCAAGTACACTAATGATATGTTAAAAAAGTTTGGTATGGAGAACTGCACTGTAGCAAAAGTCCTTATGGAAACATTGACTAAACTAGACAAAAACAAAAATGGTAAAGAAGTGGATATAACCATGTATAGAGTTTTGCAGCTTATGACTCTACTTAACTTCTAGTAGACCTGATATAATATTTGTTGTTGGTCTCTATGCTCAATTTCAATCTAATCCTAAGGAGTCACATTATAATGCTGCAAAGAGGATCCTAAAGTACTTAAAAAGAACACTTAATATGGGACTTTAGTACCCTAAGGACTTTACTCCTGATCTTACTGGGTATTTACATGTAGATTATAGAGGATGTAAGAATGAAAAAAAATGCACTAGTTGAACTTGTTAATTGCTAGGCAGTTAACTGATGTTGTGGTTCAACAAGAAGTAGATGTCTATAGCTATATCAACAGTTAAGGTTGAGTATATAGCTACGGAAGTTATTACGTTCAAATCCACTGAATGCAACAACTTAGAAACTATGGAGTCGATACTAAGTTAACACCAATTTTCTATGATAATACAGAAGATATCACAATAGTTCACTACTTTGTACTTTATATTGGACAGTATTTCATCAGAGACCACATGAAGAAGAAGAATATATGCATTGACTACATCAACACTGAGAATCAGCTTGCTAACATCTTTACAAAACCCCTTTGTGAAACCAAGTTTATCTTATTATAAAGAGAACTCGACTTGCTTTTAAATGCTTAATTTTTGATGGGCATGCAATTTATTTGGAATGCTTTATATGCTAGTCAACTGATGATTTTCAAGTGCTAAAAATCAATGGCATAAGCTTTTAACGTCTTTTTTTTATACCCATTAAATACTAACATTTTTCCCACCTATCATAATTTTTAACCTTTCGTAAGTTTCAACATGTCTCTCTAAAACAAATCAATATTCTTGTCAGATTTAAAACTATCTTGTATTTTCAATACATCAACATTCCTAGATTTCTTTGGGAGATGAAATGATACGTGTTCTTTCACGCCTAGAAATAGAGATGTCAAGAGTCCTACTTTTCTGCATATCTAAAAACTCTTTAACTCTTTCTATTCCTCTGATATTTCTTTTCCAGTATATCTTCTCTCAGACTAGCAATATCTCTTTTTCAAGATTTATACTTCTTTTGCTTATACTTCACTCCAACCAAGTGTTTTCTATAAAGAAAGACTCTTGCTATAGATAATCTTGTATTATTGTGAGTTTTTCAATTCTCTATCAAACATTTAGACAAAACTCTAACATCAATAGAGAATAAGAGAAGAAAAAATAATAGAAGGTCTATCACAAAGAAAAAAGATGGAAAGCAGAAAGTGTTTCATAAACATAGTAAGATGGCATATGCTGCAAAACCTAAACTCAAAATACTTGTGAATAAAGTACTCTCATGGGAAAAAGGATCAAGAGCTATTAAGTGTTGTTGAATCTACCTAGTATGAAAAATTCCCGCGTTACCTCCATGGTCATCTCTATAGATATTGACGATATTGACAAGTGAAGTTGATCCGTCAACTAGGGATAGTCTAGAGTGAAAAAATAAGCAAAAATCCCTTGTTATAGATACTATTGCTTCGAAGTAAAATTATGGTGAGAACCTTCTGTCCTATAAGAAATTTTAGATAGCATCAATGCCCTTTACACCTAAAGAATGATGGAAAAATTAAATGGACAGCAACAAGCATGCACAAGGACCTTCCTAAGGCTGAATGAAGAGCAAATGAAGTTGACGCTCTAAAGATAGAGGAAGTGCCAATGAAGTTGAGCTTTGTAGGGAGATCAGTTCAAATTCCTCCGAGGTGAATGAAAATTCTCAAGAAGAGAAGGATTCAGACCTCTCCTTGAATTTTAGGTAGAATTAACAAACAACCATCTCCTATTCTGGAAACTAAAAGAGTATCCTATGAACTGCCAAAAAGTAATCTAGCACTGCATCAACCCTTTAATTTCTAAGAATGTGTCATAAAGAGGGAAAAGGCACTAGAGGACAACAAAGTAGTGGAACTTCTTAAAAGAAAGGGTCAGAACTCCTAATGAAGTTGTTACAAAGATTTCAGCAATAGCCTAATGAAGATCAACAAAGACAGGCTAAGAGCAACACAATAGACTACATTAGTACTAACGTATAGTTTTGATTGTAACATGTTGAACCTTGTAATCATTATACTATTTCATGATAGAATAAAATGAATATTTATTATCATGAAATAAAATGTTTTTGTTATTCTCAAGAATTTTGTTATCATCAAAAATGGGAATTTTTAAGTATGAGTTGTATAGATGTTGATAATGAATAGGTTAGTCTACGTTGGATACTTCACTAGGTAGTACTATTGAAGACTAAGCTTGAAAACAAAAATGATGAAGATCTAATGATCAGAGAAGTGATGAAGAGTTCAAGAAGAAGACAGGAAAGTCCAATACTAGAGGTGAAGACTTTCAGTAGAGTGAGGACAACGACTGTCAAATGAGGACTTAAAGCCATTGAAAGATCAGGGAAGTTAGCTGAGTGAATGAGTTGAACAGTGAAGTAACAAGATTTTAAGAAATATAGAGTCCAAGACCAGAGCAATGCACTTAGCAGGGCTTAGGGGTCATAACACATGAAGTCAGGGATACCTTCAATGGATCAAGTTACAATCGTCAACCTCATACTAATAAACACTACAGTCCAAAACAACTGATATAAATAGGCAATGTGGTAGACAATACAGAAAAATAACAATAGGCTACAAATAGTATCAGACTGCAATTACACAGTAGTATGGCAAAATAGCATCACAAGCAAAAAAAGAAAGAAGCAAGTGTAACTGCAGAGAAAATGAGCTATAAAAAGAGTTGTAAAAAAAAGCTATAAAAGGAGTTTAAAAAAAGAGTAACACAAGAAACATGCATGATGTATGAGCTTTACTGAAAACATCAAACACTATCAAGAGAGAAAAGCTTTCAGAAAATGCCTAAGAGGTAATAGTAGTCTAAAAAAGAGTATTCAATAGTTCTTCATGTGCAAAAATCTTTTTTTGAGTGATACACTTATAATTTTGAAACAAGAAAAGCTATCGTGATGGACTCGAATCTTTGTGTGCAAGAGTTCAAAATCTAATCTATATGGGAAGATTTCTGTAACACCCCTTAACTTAAGTGCAGAGCTTTAACAAGCTGATACAGTTAAGTCAAGAAATGTTAACTTTTCATCAATACTAGAGTTATGATTTTAATAAAAGTTTCCATTTTTAGCTATAAGAGAAAGAACTTGAATTATTTTAAACACACCATATATATAAATATAAATCAAAACTGAGTACATCTATTTACAAATCCATAATAGAGCGACTTATTTAAAAACAAAATAGAGTTTTTAAAATAAACTACAAATCAGTTCGAAGTATGGCATATGAACAAATCTCTGTCCGGCCGATCTAGAGAATCAGTCAAGCTCTAAACCTGTACATTTCCACCTGCATCACATGAATCTAATGAGCTAAAGGCTCAGTAAGGTGAAACTTATGTAATAACAAATAACGTACATGTAAATCACATAAATGATTAAATGCATTATTCAATTTATTAACTTTTTTTCATAAATCATTTTTAGGGCCCTTCAAGTGTGGTACCTAACTAATAGCGATAGATCGTGATTTTTAGAACCTGTTCATAATGATTGGCCAATAAGAGAAATAATACGGGGTTTTCATACTTAGTCATTCAATCTCAGGTATTAGTCGTATTCTATCTCATTCATTGTGGCTTTCCTATGCCAATTTTTCAACCTCAAGTATTTGCCACCATTTATTGGGTCTGCCAGTTCCTCCGGCGTTCTTTGTATACCCGATAATCAATCAAGTACCATACTTCCTTTTCAAAAAAAATCTCATTATATTCTTAATAGTATCATGCTTCATGAACCATAAATGCATAAAATATTACATCATTTGACAAATAATGACAATCACATTAAAATATAAATAACATTATATGATTCTTGTGATATAACAAATGAAAGTTTCAACTTACCTCAAGTCCACTTTGTGCTAAGTGAAAAGGTCAATCTCTTTAGAAGATAAGATGTGTTAAAGGCCTAACATAATCAAATCATGTACCATTTAATATCCTTTTTATAAATCATTTAGTCTAATATAATTAAAATCATATACACTTTTCAATCTTTTGTAAACAATTCCATATCAACTACATAACCTTAAAAGCAATGCATACTCCATATTTTACTACTAATTCAAGACATTAAACATTAGGGAAGCCATTAAATAACTAATAATTCAAACATAATTTATTAGGACAACTCCTAAAATATGCACATAATTTAAATTAACACGACATAAACTCAGTTCTAATTTAAACTTATTGTAATCTTCAATTAAGCAAAATAATTGTTATTGTTTTCAATCATTCATAGGAACTTCCAAACATAATATAAGCATTACAAGATCAATAGAAATAAATAAATTATGCATATTTCACAAGACTATCAATTTTGCTAAAAACTAGCTTAACTAGCTTGGTTTTGGCTTCAAGTGTAACCTACTTAAGTTTTCAATCATGAAAAAACATACTAAAACATGTAACCATCCAAGATACTAAAAATTCATCATAAGAAATGTTGAAAAAGAATATAACTTGATTAAGTTGGAATTAAACTTCAAAATCAATGGTTTTCAAACTTAAAAGGGTGAAAACTTGTTTTAGTTTGTGTTACATGAATTCCTATGGATTGAATTCAATTTTTGTGAGTATGAGAGTGTAGAAATTTGGGAGAAATTTAGGAGAATAAGGGCTGGTCATTTTTGATGTGCTTCCACAAGAAATTGGGATGAAAATGATTTATTTGACCTTTCAAAGAGAGGTAAGTGGAGGGTGATGATTGGTTGCATCATGCTTCGTGTCTTCTCATGCCAAAAGCCATGTTCATTGGCTAAGGAGATGACAAAAATGGATGCTTTAGTGTTATAATCAAGTGCAATGCAGTTTAAAATAAATTCATGCAACCTAGTCAACCAACCAATCAAATTGTGCCATTTTGCATACTTTTAGTTCTCAGCCAAATGTAATATATTTAAAGCAAATATTTAGGCAAATAATCACTTTAGAATGTAAAAAGTATGGAGTAATACGAATGATTTATTTCATGGCCATTCAACACATCAATCTTCCTTAATTGAGATATTGAACTTTTCACTGCAAAAAGCCACTTAAGGAATATGGTAAATCAAGAAACAAAAATTTGATCTCATATTTCATGTACTGATGTATGTTAAATCATAACTAGAGCATATAATAATAATTATTCAAGTTCGTGCAATCATGCTATTTGTATGCCATAATTAAATAATACATATTGATTAGATGCATATTCATGTAAGATGCTTATTATTGGCTATGTAGGAGAGAATTGGGCATTACAATTTCTTAAATCAGATATGCGTGAGAAGATTCATCAATCAGACCTACGTGGGAAGACTGGGTCGGACCTATGTGGGAAGACTGACTGCAGTATCAATGGAGCTTGAGGAATGAGAGTTGGGAAGAAATAATTTTGCTTAGTTCGGAGAACTAAGTTGTATTGAACCAACTTGGTTATAAGCCTTAATTTGTTCTAATCCTCCTCATCTTTATTCTCTGTTAAATCTTTTAACTTATTGACAATTGCAAATTAGGTAATATTGTTTAATTTTCCATCAAAGAGCCTAGTCAATGTGTTAGTGACTAGGCTAAGCTATAAATCATTAGGTTGTTCAAGATGGTGCAACCTAAGAATAAGAGAAAACTATTTGGAAGTAAATGGAACTGAGATGACTTCCCAAAAAATAAATGAACTGAATCTTACTTGGAATCTTTTTGTAATTGTTTTAACTCAAGAAAGGAAAGTAGTCAACTTTGGCATTTCTACATAAGAGTAGAATAGAGTTTGCCTTAATAAAGAATGGTGTTAATGATTGAAATAAAGAAAGAGGGGGAACTCCACCCTTGCAACTCATACTCTTTAAATATGCATTAGCACTACTAATTCAACTAAAACTAATGTTCTCTATATAACATTAAGGTTTTGATAGCTTTTCTACACAAACTATTAATGGAATGTTTTTTCAAAAAAAAATGTTAGATTATGCAGTATTAACATAACAAAATGAAGTATAACACTATTGGACGTACCATATGAATATTATGAGAAGTTGCATGAACTCTATTGGTATGTAGCTTTAGTTAAACAAAAAATAGCATGAAGAACATTGACAAGAGTATTAGTGTAAATACAAATAGTATGAAATCTATTGCTATGGAATTGTAAGAAATATTAAATGGGTTGGCAGGTCATCCATGAGGGCTGACCCGATCCAAAAGGTTCAAAAAAGAAACTGGTTTTTGGTGGGAGTGGTTTATTGTAAACCACCTATAACCAACATGGAGATTTAAATCCCCCCATGCTTTTTCTCCCACTTTGACATGAAAAAGAAAAAACTATATTCTATGAAGAAACAAATGTAATAAAGAAAGCAAAAAAGAAAAGGGGTTGTTCTTATGAGCATATTATTGGGAGGTCAAGTTGTGATCAAGATTTAAACAAAAACACCACTTAGGGAAGCATTTGGATTATGGATCAAAACCCCTTCCGTATGTGATTGGGTTTGGACAAAACTAAGGTACAAACGAGATTGAACACAAGTGATTCAACCATGGCAAGTGAAAAAAGGGTCTGAATTTTGGTAAGTTTTATTAAACTTGACTCATGTATATTGCGTTTAATTTTTGTCATTGGTATCAAAGTCATATATGGTTGAATTGCTGTTGTTATTTAGCTCTGTTTAATGTGTTAATCTGCTTCATTTCATGCTATTAAGCATGCAACCAATTTATGAATGTTTGGTGGGTCTTTAATGGCAAATCACGATATGCTTCATATTATGTCGTAATTTTTTAACCGAAGCATGCTTATACATGGTAGAAATGATTTGCAAAGTTTCATAGTAATATGCTTATCATACAGTTCACCAAAATAGTATAAATGGTGTACTCTCTTTTCCACTTTTGATAAACTTTTTGATTTTTCCTTTATTGAGTAGTACGATCCATATTAAGTCTTACATGACTTGGTTGATGCTCTCTAGAGAATTTAACTCAGTTGTACGTATACCAAATCTATTGGCATTTAGTGTCACAATTATTGCCAATAAATATATTTTTATAAATAAATACACATATCTGATTTGGTTGTCATGGTCATCAATCTTGGAGATATCATAAACTTGTCCATCTATGTATTTGATTTTATACTTATCAAATTAACATTTATGGTAATTCGTTATAAATCGCAAATTAGAAACGTCACACAGTTCCCAATCATCATTAGTATCAAAATTTTCTTTATCACAAATTTAATTTTATAGCAGAAAATCTCATAAGTTCTAGGTGATAATTACTTAATTCTACCAACCATTGAACTCCCACTAGACTACATAACATAATGTAATCATACATACAAGAACATATCTTGTTATTCAACTAAGGATATAAACATGTACTATCATATTAAATGCATAAAACTCAAGATAAATATGCATTCATAATTTTCATAAATTTTATCATAATAATGCATTCATAAATTTCAAATATCATATAAAATACGTAATTCTATAGTACAAAACATGTTAACATAAGCCACTTTATGGTACAAAACAAGTTAACATAAGCTACATTATGGTGCAAAACATGTTAACATAAACCACTTTATGGTACAAAATAAGTTAGCATAAGCTACTTTATGGTAAAAAAATATGGTAACATAAGCCACTAAACATGTTAACATATAATTTATTATCTCCCTAGAGGCTTTCAGAATTTTCAATATTTTATACGCTTATAGTCATTCACTCTTAATTCTTGCCAAAAGTTATTCTTAGTCGCCCAACAACTACCATATAATCAAAAATAAAAAAAAACAATATGTTAGATGTGGCCACAAAGCTAATCTAAATTTCATTGTGTAAGTACTTGACACTTATAATCATAATATTAGCCAATAATCAATTTTATGGACCTATCACAGCAAAATGAATTTTTCATGTGCTCTAATACTCCCACTGAGTAGCCAATATCTCAAAATGATATCCTAGAATTTACAGTAAAATGTTTAGAGTTTTTCTTGCTCAAAACATATTTTCTTGTAATTTTCACTAAATTTCACAATATAAAATCTGGGAAAAATATTTTTATCAATTGAAAAATTAATTTTAATTGACAAAAAAATAGGAAATCAAATGTTGACCACAATGGTATTTTTTTGACCAAAAACGACTGCTGGAAAGTCCCTCACATGCCCAAACACGTTGAAGCAAAGTTAAGGGGTCGTTTGGCTGCTGTGCTACTATTTATTCATTTTCTTCTGATTTTTCAAAATTTTTAGAAAATCTAAAATTTAACATAAAATTCAAATGGCCACATCTCAATCATTTTAAGACTGGTTTTCCATGTAATATATAGTTGGAAAGCCCATTATGAATTGAATCTAACCATATAAATTTCATGCTCTAAAATACAATGTACAGATACATAAATTCAAATAAAGTTTTAGCTTGGATTTGAATTTTCTCATCATACAAAACGACGAGAATTACGATTATGACACCATATGAACTTATAACCGTAAAGAAAATAAACACACAATATTTACAAAGGAAAAATATTTACAAACTTGAATACTTACCTTGCCTTCCCCGACAACGGCGCCAAAACTTACTACAACTTTAAGGTTGCAAACCCAAGTACAAGTTATGTTAGGTAATAAATTTATCGGGAGTCCAAGGGCGATATAAGGGGAAGTTGTTTGAAATTTTCAGGATTATATTTTTTAAAAGATGGGTTTTATGTGGTTTAGAATATAAAGAAAAAATTATGCTATAACTAAGAAATCAAAGTAATAAAAGTACTGAAAATTAGGGATCCACTCTTGAGTTTTGGATAAAAGAATGATTATTTTTTATTTTTTACCTCTTTTAAATACCACAATTGAAATCTATACAAAATAAAGATTTCAATGGAAAGATGTTATCAAATATCTCATGCATTAAGGTAATTATGATATTATCTTACTATTTGCAAATTATCTCTTAACACCAATACTTATTTATGGGATTAAGTATTTATGCACACCGTTCTCTACAATAAATCAAGGTTTCACATTAGCAGTTAGTTGGGTAGAACCGTACAACAAGCTAAATGAACTCAAGTATTTATTGTTCCATTGGAGATATATAAATTAAGAGTTACCACAAAACAAAAAAGATTTTAACGCTAACACTTATTTATGAGATCAAGTATTTATGCACACATTTGTCTACAACAAATCAAGGTTTTACATTAGCAGTTGGTTGGGTAGAATTGTACAATATACTAAATGAACTCAAGTATTTTTTTGTACCATTGGAGATACATAAATCATGAATTACCACAAAATAAGAAGGGTTTTAAATCAAAAATTAAAACAATAATACAACACACCTGAACATTCTACACCTTTATAATTGTTCCTCTTTCTCCATCAAGAGGTTCACCTTTTCTCCTCAGCTAAATGAAATTTAGAAAGATATAATGAAATTACAAAAGACTAAAAATAGAAGAAGAACTAGATAATATATTTATTTTACTATTAGAAAACTTATATTAATACTAGAAAACTTACCATAGAGAAAGACAATAATAAAACTTTCTTTCCCCCTCTAAGGATTTTTTTGTATCTTAAATACCATCCAAGAGCCCCTATTTACAGTAGAAGGGTGCCTAAATTGGCATCTCTAAATTCACTTCAAATGCACTCCAAATTAACTTCAAATGTTCTCTATGTCCTTGTCAGATTTGAATATTTTCATACAATTTGCTCTATACAATCAACTAATTTTGGAAACATGATCACCATGACAGTTATTAATTTTCTTTTAGCTTCATTTTGCAACTTGAATCACCTAATTCCAACTACTAGGAATAAAGTTATGCCCGATTTAAGAAAATATGTCTGCATAGATAGATTATTTCTAATACACACACTTGGATGAATTTTCTACTATCATCAAAGCTGAATTGGGTTGAGTTCTAATAGCAAAGTTGTATTTCTATATATTAGTTTTTAAATTAAGTAAGATTCAGGTCAATAGGGCTTTTGAGCATGGAGTTATGCCCAAAATACAAAAATTGCACAAGTCTGAAAATATGTTTATTTTGAATTTAATGCAAGTCCAACAATCACTTGCAAAGTTCAAGTGATTTCTTGAATATATTTTGATCTAGACATGATGGACTTAGACAAAAATGACCCTTTTGTTCTAATTGTGATATTTCTTTGACCCAATAAAATATTATCTCCCAACTTGCTCACAAAACATGTTGTCTTTTTTGGTTTTATTTTGGTTCTTTTTAATCTCTTTTTGTTCATTGATTTCCTAACACAAAACATTATTAAAACTATAATATTAACAAGAATAAAGCAAGTAAAGTATAAAGGATTTGATACAAAAATATTTTAAAATATGCACTTATCATGTGTTAAGCTTTTGGATAAGTGGCTAGTTGTTGCTAGGCTAATGGTTTGTGCCTTATGGCTGAGACTAGGTTTTAAGAGGGCTTCGGGCTCTTAATATCACTGAGATCATAATAAAGACAATAATAGAAAGAGATTGGAAATGAATCTAAGATAAACAAACTTAATCACTGAATGAAGTGAAGTGGTATAAGGTTAAAAGTGCTATAGTAATCATATTGTTGGTTTATTTCACTCGTGAATGGACTAAGTAGAAAATATAGCACGTAATCACACTTCTATAAGTGTTGTTTACACATGAAGCACTATGTTATTAAATTTTATCCTATATAGATTATAGATTTATAGTAATTAGATATTGAGAGGCGTTTGTGGAATTTTGCCAAGTTCACTTTGGTACAAGATGGATATATATAATAAATTATATTGAAATCAAATGTGAAAACGATTGGCACTTGTATGTTCAGATTGCAAGATGGCCATGCTATTATTCTACAAAGAATCCAATGTACAAGAATTTGTAGGACTTGATTTTTACAATTGTTCTTCTAAGATTATTTATTTTGCATGAATTTGAGTTGTGACTTGGCTAGTGTCTACTAAAAAATACTTATTGTGGTACTAGACATTTTGAATGGTTATGGTGATGAATTATGACCAATGTATATTTAATTACCAAATTAATTGTTTTGTTACAATAAATGTCTATTTTTTTTAATAATGTAAACATTAATTTATACACTCTTTGTGCATGATCAAGTCATAATAAATAGAAACATAAACTAGTAAGAGAAAACTCATTAAGTTTATTTTTTACAGTTGATTGTCAACTTGTGTTGTAAGCTCACATTGGAATCATTCAAAAGACTATAAAGTCGAGCTTTCTTTGCTATTAATTCTTATAGATAACTATGATCAGATTAATATGAAGGTTATGGAGGCATGGAGTATCATACTTCATTACATTTGTAAAATATTCATGTGCCTTGATCATATAACTCTTGTGGCAAGTTGTTAAGAAGGCGTTTATTAGCATGTGTGGCAATAATTGCTCTCATGGTAAAACCACATCCAAATGTGGTATTTGTGTTATTGTACTATTTAAATATTTGAGTTGCAGGGTTGTTATAAGCTACAACTTTTAGCATAATAGCAAATGCTTGGTTCTACAAAAATCAAGCCAAGTTTGGAATTTTGGTTAAACTTTGGAACAAGGCTATTGAGAATTAATGTGCTCTCAAAATATAGCCAAGGCTGATATAATTATTATGAGGTTTAAAGTTCACTTAGTGGAGACAAAGTTTATATTTTGAGACAAACCTTTTCGCTGACGATGGTATATACCTCTATTATATTTTCTTAGTTATTATGAATATTTTCAAGATTTAGAATTGCATCAAATAGACTAAAGACTGCATTTCCAAATGCAGAATTAGTCCATAAAGAATTATATAAAGAAATCTGCATGGAGTGTTTGAAAGATTCCATTGTACAAAGCTCAGAAGATAAAGTTTGTGAACTTAAAATCTTCATGACCTAAGGCAATTTTTTGAGAGGATGGTACATGAGATTTCATAACATAGTGATCTCATGCATTTTCATCATAGAGATGAAGACCATTATTCTCTTGTGAAAAAATCTATTAAGAGGTTTACAATTCTATCTCTTTATTGGTGATATCACATCAACTAAGAAGATAAGGAGTATGTATAAGCCATTGAGATATGGTTATCCTTTAATTTATGAGTTAGAGGACATGATGAGTAAAACTCAGTACTTTATGTTAAAATCTATATAAATCGTTCAAAAGGCATCTTACTTTGTGCTCAGATCCATATATGTAGAATTTTAGAACGATTTATAATGGAGAGTTTTAAGTTCATAAATACTCCTATGTTATGAACTTTTAGCCTTAAAATGTGTCTAAAGACTACAAAGAAAAGTATCTATACCACTATATCTCAATGATTGTTGTTTGGAGCTTGATGTGCATTGTGGCCTATACTTGCTCTAAATATTTGTTATGGCATGGGTCAAAAAGTTGTTGGGTTCATGTAATCGCGGGATTGTAAGTACAACAGAAATTTAAAAAATTTCAATAATTGAAATAAAATCATACATTAAATATAAATATGCATATCCCAATATTGATGTAATTTTTGGTTTGCGTTTCTAATTGCTCGTTTAATAAAATTAAATAATTAAAGTTCCACAATTATAACTTTCAAGCAATTCCGTTGATGAAGGGTAAAAAGAAATTCAGATTCCTCAAACTCCTGTTGAACAATTTCGATGGTTTCTCAAAACGTTCACCAAAGACTCCAGTGTAGTCCCTCTAACAATATCCACACTTTCAAGCATATCCATAAGTTTCAAATCCTTTCTAGTGAATTTAAACTTCTTATTTCTAAATCTATTTGAGAGTAAAAATTCTTGAATCAACAAGTGATGTAAGAATTAACCTTTTAATCAAAAAGGGATGGAAATTTTTGATGGAGTAATTTTTCATGAAATAAGAAAATAGAACACAAAAAAAAATGAGAAGGAGAAGAGGAAAGGGGGCTAAAAATTCTAGGTCTCTGGCTTGTAGTTTTTGGCCCCTACATTGTTTATTTATATACATAATATAGTCTTGACCTAATCCCATTAGGTCTCCAACTCTTGCCCTAATTAGTCCTTTAATCCAATTAAGAAACCTTCTCATTCCTTATCTCTTATTTCTTTCACTTCAAGACAAATTTTTTCCATCTTTATTAGAACTCTTCAATTCTAGCAATTAAAAATCTTAATAGGCCTCTAACCCCATGGACTTGGACTCTAATTAATTTATTAAAGTCCAATTAATTGATCTCCATCAGTTAATTAAAAAGCCCAGTACAATTAATTGATTGGATCAATTAATTAGTTGGTTCCATCATAGACCATTTAATCATATTAGGCCCAATTAAAATAATTTTATTATTTTAATTGGTTAAATAAATTTAACTTCTTTAATTAATTTTAGGCCAAGCTAATATAATTGATTTCCATCAATTAATTAATTCATTCTCAAGAGCCCCTAATTATTATTAGATTTAAATAAATAGTCATATTATTTATTTGAATTAATTAATTTAACTGTTTAAATTAATTCTAACTCAAGTTGATTAATCTCCCTTAATCAACTTAATCCAATATTTTGAATTACAAAAATAGATATACAAGTGGATTATCTCGATTTGTATGTGACCCATTAGGTTCATAGCTAAGCTAGTAATGGGCTTGCAACCTTTGCAACTTTTGAATAAATTTAATAATCCTGATTAATTAATCCAATTATTAAATCCACTTGAAATTAATCCCTTAATTCCAAGAACCTCACAAATCAAGAGAATCACCTAGCAGTGTATCTTGAGTACCTAGTCGTAAGTGAATAGCAAGTGAACCTTTTATGTTACGAATACCTGCAAATATGGTCCCTCTGTCAACTAATCTCCCGATTAAGTTTAGGGCATGGATTATTAGTCAAAACCCTATTTTGAATTAATAACTCTGAATCACTAGAAAACCCTACGTCTAGTATTCATCTTGCATTGGTCAAGGTCTTCGAGATCAAGGACTACAAAAATATAGGATATCTCAACGATGGATCCTTTATTGGCTACTCATTAACCTCTATACACGAATATCATACACCTAAAGTATGAAAACATAGGAGCTTTGGTGGTGGAATCTACAGTCGTCTCTTGCTTGGAACTCTTCCAACTGATCGCTCCACCATTTAGCATGAATACGAATCCTGATGTTGACTTCAAATTGTCTACATCAGACTGAAAGTTAGAATTAGTAAAGCCTTCTAGCTTTAGTTCTCCATTACCATAAACCAATAAGATATCCTTAGTCTCTCACAAGTACTTAAAGATCGTCTTTACAGCTTTCTAGTGCTCCTTATCCAGATTAGACTGATATCTACCCATGACACTCAGAGCATATGCGATACTAGGCCTCATACATAACATTGTATGCACAATGCTTCCAATTACGGATATATATAGTATGCAAGTCATTCTTTCTCTTTCCTCTAGAGTCTTTGGGGACATTGACTTCGAAAGAGAAATCTCATGACTCATGGGTAAGAATCCTCTTTTAGATTCTTCTATAGCAAACATCTTTAGCACTTTGTCTATGTACGTGGATTGTGATAGTTCGATCATCCTATTGGATTTATCTCTATAGATCCTAATCCCCAAAATATAGGATGTTTCTCCCAAATCCTTCATGGAGAACTGAGTAGACAATTAAGCCTTTGTTGATTGCAATATACCTACGTCATTCCCAATGAGTAGTATATCATCAACATAAAGGACTACAAAGGTCATTGCACTCCCACTAACTTTCTTGTACACACAGGTTTCATCTAGATTCTTGAGGATACCAAACGATTGATGGCCTTGTTAAATTGAAGATTCTAGCTTTGGAAAGCTTGTTTGAGTTCGTAAATAAAGTTTGCAAACCTTTTGCTCACTCCCACTGGATATGAAGCCATGTAGCTGCCTTATATAGATATCTTCTTCAATATTCCTATTGAGAAAGGTGATCTTCACATCCATTTACCCTATCTCATACTCATAATACGTTGATATAGAAAGTAATATCTGGATAGATTTTAGCATTGGCACTGGTGAAAAGGTTTTCTCATAGTCAGCGCATTACTTTTGAGTATAGCTTTTTGCAACTAGTCGTGTCTTATAGGTCACTACCTCTCTATCTATTCCAAGCTTTCACTTATAGACCCATTTGCAGCGGATAAGTACTGTACCCTATGGTGGGTCCATCAAGGTTCATACCTTGTTGGAGTACATGGAGTCTATCTCAATTTGCATGGCTTCTTACCATCTCCCCGAATCGATGTCCGACATCGCTTCTCCATAATTCCTTAAATCATTTTCCAAAAAATGCTCCTCCTTGTTGTTCTCCAATAAAAGGCCATACCTTTTAGGTAGTCTCGACATCCTTTTAGATCTACTAGAAGGTTGTGTGATAGGAATGTTAGTTTTGGGTTGTCACTATTGTCATTTGTGGGACCCTTTGTGGTTCTTGAATTTCTTCAAGCTCTACAACCTCGCCTTTTCTATCTAATAGAAATTCCTTCTCTAAAAGGTGATATTTCTCGAAACAAACACATTTTGTTCTAAAGGATCGTAGAAATAGAATCCAATGGATTCCTTTAGATACCTTACAATCTTACATAAAGTGGATCTAGCATCCAACTTATCTCCCACCTATTGCTTCATGTAATCAGGGCACCCCCATACCATAAGGTACTTGTATGAAAGGATTTTCCATACCACATTTCATATGGTGTTTTGGGCACCGACTTACTTGGCACTTTGTTTAACAGAAATGTCTCCATTTTCATAGCATAGTCCTAGAATGAAAGAGGAATTCCAATGAAGCTCATTATGGACCTAACCATGTACAATAGGGTTTACTTCTTACGCTCTGCAACCCCATTTAGTTATGGAGTTGCTGGTAGAGTCTACTACAAGAAAATCTCATTCTCTTTTATATAATCAAGAAACTTTGAGCCTGAGTATTCGCCTCCTCGATTAGATCGAAGAATCTTAATCCTTCGCCCAATTTGTTTCTCCACTTCATGCCTAAAATCTTTGAATCTTTCAAAGGCTTCAAACTTATATCTTACAAGATACACATACACATACCTAGAATAATCATCGGTAAAGGTAATGAAATAATGGTAGTTTCCTTAGGCACTAACACTTAGTAGCACGCATACATCCGTATATATCAAATCCAATGGGTTTGCAGCCTGCTCCACTTGTCCAACAAATGGTGACTTGGTCATCTTTCCCTTAAAGCAAGATTCACAAGTTGGCATTTCTTGTAATTCCATAAGGTCAAGCAAGTTAGCTAACTTGTCGATTCTTTTCTTAGAGATATGACCTAGTCTAGCATGCTACAAGTATGTGGAGCTATTATCATCTATTTTACATTTATTACTTTTTTGAATATGCAAGATGGATTTATTAGGTTGGACAATATATAAATCATTTATCAAAGTCCCAACATGGACTAAAAAAGAACCTAAGTAAACGAAATAGTTTCCATCCTTTATTGAAAAATAATAACCCTCTCTATCCAAAACTGAAATAAAGATAATGTTCTCTATTAATTCAGGAACATAAAGACAAGAATTTAAAACTATCCTTTTTCCATCTCCTAACGCTAAATAGACAGTTCCTATGGCTAATGCAGAAACTTTTGCTCTATTTCCAAGCCTCAAGATCCGCTCTCTTCCACTCAACTCCCTACTTCTTGTCATTACCTGCAAATCATTGCATAGATGAGTACCACAACCAGTATCTAATACCCAAGAAACATCATTAACCGAAAGATTAACTTCAACAAAGAACATACCAGAAGTCTTTTGGCAATTTGCAAGATACTCCTTGCCATAGTAGTGACACTTGTCGTCTGATTTGGAATCTTTCTTCACTCCACCAGAGGCCTTCATACCCTTGGCCTTCTTAGAAGAACTTTTCTTCTTTCATTTCTTAGACTTTTTAGTATTAGATTGGGATAAAGAGCCAATAAGTAGAACAGGCTTCTCCTTCTTCATGGTGGACTCGACAGTCTTCAACATTGTGACCAGCTCAACAAGGCTAGTCTCTATTTTATGCATGTTGAAGTTGACCACAAAAGAGTTAAACAAGGGTGGCAAAGACTCCAGCACAAGATCCATATAGAGTTCGTTGTCCATAACGACTCCTAGGGACTCAAGCCTCTCGATCAAGGCTATCATCTTCAGTCCATGATCATGAACTGAAGAGCCTTTTGTCATACGGCATCAAAAAATCTCCCTAGATACTTAGTACCTAGCTTGCCTTATAGGTTCACCATACAATTTCTTTAGATGAATGTGGATATCGACAACATGTGCCATACCCTCATGTTGTCTTTGCAGCTCGTTTAACATAGATGTTATCATATAGCACTGATCCTGTGGATCATCCTCAATATATTGACGATATTCTACTTGCTCTTCCTCTGTGGGCCCCCTCTAACAGAGCCAGTAGTGCCATGTCGAGGACATAAACCCTCTTTTTGGATTGGATCACTATCCGAAGATTCCTTAACCAATCAACATAGTTGGGACCGATGAGTTTATTGGTGTTAAGAATCGATGCAAGTGGATTTTTAGCCATAATGTAAATTAGATATCTACAAAACACGAGGCAAAAAATAAGCATACATTAAATAGTTTAATCATTTATAATAAGGTCTTTAATTATAAATATCTTCCTCTATTTTCTTTGAATCCCATCACCCTCATGATGGATATTCATGAAATTATATTTCCTAGTGGGCTTGAAGTCCAATTAGTCTTATCATACACCCTAATTTTATGAGCCCGTATGATAAAACAAAAAGATAGCTAACACATTAGCAATTGCATCCCGTGCAACCTTCAATGTATTTTGCCTCACTACTTTCCATACACCCCAATTTTATGAGCCTATATAGTACTAAGTGTCAAATAAGTCCCATCAAACATCCATGTGAATAGGATAACAAAATTATGTCCTACAACTCGTGGCCAATATCTTTAGCCCTCCTACCTCATGGGCATATCTATGTAAGTAGTGGTCACAGCTATTACCTCCACTTAGCACATCCCACGACTCATGGTCAACGGACTAAGTGTGGCATCATTTCACATGCCAATTACTTTTGATGGAAGGCTTGAATGATTGGGCCCCACCTAATATTGCCTATTAATTCTTGATATAGAATTAATAAATTCTTAAACTTAGAATATTTTTAAGTGAGGGTTTCAATTTTACCAAAAACCTCTTTATTTCGTGTTGTTTATTTAATATTACATTATCCTAAGATTGCAAGCATAATCAAAGAAAAGCATTAAATAAACCTATGCATGCATCTACAATACATACAAAATGGGATGATCATGAGCCTTTTCCTATACGATTCACTCGAACCAAAGTGGATCATAAGGTCAATCTAAGAGTAATTAATCAAAATGATAATAAATTCTATCTATTACATGAATGTATCACTCATATATTCACGGGCCTTAAATCATTGCTCCTTCTTGTCCACAAAAAGAAAAAGAAGACCTTACCATCCTCTTACTACTCTCATTACAATTATTTAACCTAATAAGAAATCTTAGAATTTCTTCTAAAGGGAGGTACATTGGAGGGAGATAGAATTTATATTTAGTCAAAAATAGAGAAAAAGCAATACTCATAGGCCTCATTTTAATCAAAAACCCAAAGCATAAAACCATACATAGAAAATAAATAGTTTAGACTCCATAATCATGTTAGAGTAGTGCCCAGTGTGCCAATTGTTCTGGCTATTCTTATACTCTTGCGAATCATTCTTATTTATATTAATATCATTTAAATAGCAATCTTTATCTTAAATTCATCATAAGAATTAGATAAAATTCTTAGATCACACATAACTATGGGGCATGGTTGCGCATATGATGGTGATTGTAGAATATGCCTCTAAGGTTGTGATCTTAAAATATTTTAAGTTAAGGATCAATGAGATGGGACATCATTGATCCCATTGAAACTTGCGCATACGATGTAGGCTCGAAAGGAAGATGCCTCATTTCATAGGTATTGTTATGGAGACACTAGTGCATGTATGCGGGTGCTTTCTAGGAACAAGTACATGGATGTTTAGATGGCCATGGGTCATTGGGACATTTAGATGCTCCATCTACATGGATGTTTGATGGGTAATGCTTGACACTTAGTACCATATGGGCTCATAAAATTAAGGTGTATGGGAAGAGGTGAGGCAAAATAACTTGAGGGTTGTATGGGGATGCAATTGCTAATGTTGTTAGCTACCTTTTAGTTTTGTTGTATAGGCTCATAAAATTAGGGTGTATGGCAATGCTAGTTAGACCTCAAGCCCACTAAGAAATTAGATTTCCCGAATTTTCATCTAGAGGATGATGGGATTTGAATAAAATAGTTAGGGGATATTTATGATTAAAGACCATATCATAAATGGATATTAATTGAATGAATACTTAAATTTCTGCCTCACATAGGATAATGGTTGTTGCTAGTAATTCCACATAGGATAATCTAGACAAACAGACAAACTTACCAACTCAATATAGATGTTTGTCACCATTGTGGATATTTAAGGCATAGAAAGAGGAAACACAAGTATTGACTTGCTTAGTTGAATTAGAAGGGGTTCTAATTCAAGTTTATACATTGTTGATATCAACCATTAAGGTTGATAAATTTTTTCTTGGATATTGGATATCGGATATGATCCCATCTTTGCAAGGGGTTGTAGTGGATGACAAGAAAAATGGAGACTAAGATAAAGGACGATCCTTAAGCTTGAGAATAAAGTAAATATTGCTTTATTGGCTATAGGAATGATCCACTTAACTCTGGATAGAATTAGAATAGTATTAGTTAATTGTCTTTGCTATATTGAAAAATGAACTATACAATCCCAACATTCTATACTACATAATCAACAAAGTAATCTAAGAATTAGATAATCAAAATAGTGCATACTTGTGGTTAGCTAGATTAGGTCATATCTCTAAAGAAAGAGTTCAAAAGAAGGTACATTTGCTTGACCTTTTGGACTTGCATGAGGTGCCAATTTGTAAATCTTATCTTTAGGAAAACATGACCAAATCACCATTTGTGGGACAAATGGAGCAAACCATGCCTTTGGATGTGATCCAAAGGGATGTAAGCAGTCCACTAAGTGTTAGTGTATAAGCGAACTATTCTTACTTCATTATTCTAAGATCCTTTGAAGGGTTCAAAGAATTTAAACATGAAGTAGAGAATTAAATCAGCCAAAGTATTAAATCTATTGATGTGATCGAGGAAGAGAATACAAAGGTGGTAAGTTCTTGATTATCTAATGGAAAATTAGATTATCACTTTAAGTGAATCCAAGTTGAGTTTCACTTATTTCCCTCCTTTATTCTGGGAATTCACCCTAAAATCAATGATATTCTTATCAAGTAAGGATATCATCTAAATCGGTGCTCAAAAATATCATATGTGATATGATGTGGTAAAAGACCCCTCGTATATATACCTAAGGGTATAAATGGGCCTATTTCTTTAAAACAGTTAGTGGGAGATAGGATGGATATGAATCCAGCTTATGCATATTTGTGGGGTATTTAAATGAATCTAAAGAATACCATTTCTATGGTTCCTAAGAACAAAATAGTTTATTTTCTAGGGACACCACCTTCTTGAGAAGAAGAAATTTCTATTAGATAGAAATTGCAAGATCATAGAACTTGAAGTAGTTCAAGAACCACAGTTTGTCTCACAAGTGATAATGGTGTATGAACAAATTACTAAAACTTCTAGTACACAACCTCCAATGAGATCTGAAAGGATCTCGGGGCTACTGATACGATAAAAGTCTCTTGCTAAAGAGCAGCAAGGAGGATCTCCTTTTTAAATATTGATCTTACTAAGGAGTAATGATGTACGACATCAATTCAAAAATTGGCAAAATGCCATGCAATCCAAAATGAACTCTATGTACTTCAACAAGGTTTGACCTTGTGGACCCATTAGTGAGAATGGTTCCCATTAGCTACAAATGGGTCTGCAAATATAAATTGAAGAACATAGGGAGGTGGTGACCTATAAAGGCACAAGTGGTAGCAACGTGTTACGCTCATAGTCCAGGTGTTGACTATTAAGTATACCTTTTACCAGATGTGATGCTAAAGTCCATTCAGAGTATGCTAGTTATATCTACGTATTACAACTACTAGATATAGCAAAGGGATATGAAGACCGTCTTTCTCAATAAGGGTATTGAGAAAGGAATATAAGTTAAGCAGTCTGAGGTCTTCATATCAAACAAACATAAACAAAAAGTTTGCGAGTTTCAAAGATCTGTTAAGAACTCAAAATAAATTTTCCGAATGTAGAACATTTGATTCTCTAAAGCAATCAAATGGTTTGATTTTCTTAGGAATGCAAATGAGTTATATGTGTACAAGAGGGTTAGTGGGAGTATGGTGATGATTGTTGTGTTTTATGTTGATGACATTTTACTCATAGAGATGAAGTAGAAATATTGCAGTCAACTGAGACTTGTCATCTACAAAGTTATCCAAGAGGGATTTGGGATAAGCATCCTAGGGATTAGAGATTAGGGATTGAGATTTATGGAGATAGATTTGAAAGGATGCTTGGACTATCCTAAATCCAAGTACATAGATTAGATGTTAAAAGGATTTAGCATGAAAGAATCCTAGGAGAGATTCTTGTTTATGAGTCATGGGATTTTTCTTTCAAAGTTCTCGTCTCCAAAGACTTTTGAATGAAAGAGAAATAATGACTCACATATTTTATGCATCCTTGAAAGAAAGTATAAAATATGCAAATCTATGTACATGATTTGATATCAGAAATGCTCTGAGTGTTATGAGCAAAATATCAATCAATTTGATGCGAAAAACATTAGAAGCCGTAAAGACGATCTTTAGTACTTATGAAGCACTAAGGATTTTTTTTTTGGAGTTCGGTTATGGAGAACTAAAATTTAGATGCTTCATCTAGTTTTTAGTCTAAAGTAGGTGACTTGAAGTCTATGTCTAAATTCGTGTTCATCCTAAATGGTGGGATAGTTAGTTGGAAAGAGTTCCAAACTTGTAACAACTGTGGATTCCACCATTGTGATTGAATACATCTGGGCATACGATGCTGCAAAAATGGATTATTTGGATAAGGAACTTAATCGCAATGTTAGATGTAGTTCAAATCACTGTTGATTGAGTACTGGAGTACTGCGATAACAATAGGGGCTATTGCTCAAGCAAAGAAGCCAAGGTCTCATCATTGCTCAAATGTTCCAAGTTAAGGATCAATGAGATGGGACATCATTGATCCCGTTGAAACTTCGCATACGATGCAGGCTCAAAAGGAGAATGCCTCGTTCCATAGGTATTGGTGTGGAGACATTAGTGCATATATGCGGGTGCTTGTTGGGAATAAGTACACTGAACAACCTCACCTAAAAATTCCCAATTAGAAATATTCTATTATCGAATATGAATTTTCTCATTACGATAATGCAAGAATTAGTCCGTGGACTTGAGGCACCATGGTAACCTTGTGCATGACATGTTGTACTTTGATATATTTTCCGATTACATGACAATCACAAAGGGTTTATATTGGGTGTAACATCTTCATGTATAGAGATGAATAAGTGGCCAACAAAGGATCTGTTACCTATCTAGATGAATAGGTGAATCTCCTATGTGTTCCACTGTACTTGATTCTAAAATCCTTGGCCAAGGTTGGTTGGAAATTAGACGTGGGGTTTTCTAATTATTTATCATCAAGTCAAGCTACTAGGAATGAAAACATAGTTGTTGAGTTAATAGGGTTTTGACTCAACATTCATGTCCTAGGCTCAATCAAGAGATTACATGATGGAATCACCGTACTTGCATGGTATTCTAATTGAAATAGGTTCGCACATTTACCTTAAACTAGGAATCATGATGCATTGTTAGGTGCTTCCCATGTCTTGTAGGTTTTTGGAATTAATGAGTTAATTCCAAGAGAATTATTTAATTGGATTAATTAATCAGAACAATTAATTATTCAACTAAGTCACAAGAGTTGTGAGCCCAAGGCTAGCTTAAAGTGAACCTAAGGGGTCACACACAAAACTTGGACAAGTTCATTTCTAGTCTAGAAATTAATTCAAGTGTTGGATTAAATTAATTAATGTGATTAATTAATGGGGGTTAAATTAATTCAAGTGTTGAATTAATTTAATTAATTAATTGGATTAATTGATTGGACCTAATTAGATTAGGGAGCCCAATTGGAACATTTAAATAATTGATTGGATCAATTAATTAAGATGAATCTAATTAATTAAATGAATTAATTTAATTAATTGGATCAATTAAAATAGAGCATAATTGATTACTTAGGCCGAGGCCCATTAGGTGTGGGCTTGTAGAAAGCCCATTAGAAAATTGGATTGGGAATCCAATTCCTAGAGAAAGTTGAATTGAGAATTCAATTTCTAAGATGTAATAAGGAAAAAGGAAAGTCCTTATGGGATAAGAAAACTTACCAAAAGAGTTGGAGATAAGAAAAAAAGAAAAGTCCTATATGGAAAGAACTTGTCTTGATTGACAATCTTCTTGGATATTTTTTATGAGGATTTTAATTGCAGATTTTTGTGAAGAAAAATAGTTTTCTTTCATTCCCAAAAATTTATCCCTCCTTTCCTTTCAATCTCCAAAAGCTCACCAACATTTTATCTAGTTTAATTCTTGATTTAATTGTTGAATTAAGAATTAAATTAAACACCTAAAACACTAATTGTTAGTGTATTTTTATTCCAAATAAAATTATTTTGGGATAGAATTATCGAATCAAAAACTACTAACATATAATTCGATTGCAAGTGGGCATCCAAGGTGTGGATACCGTTAGAGAGATAACATTTGGGATCCTATAAGCGAATTAGATTTCAATCAAAGAGATTTTGAATTGAAGAACATGGAGATACTTTCATGCAGGGATAACGATTTTAATCGTTTCAATCCCTACATCAGCTGGAGTGCAAATCAAGGTAAGAGTTTCTAAAACTTTTTTAGTTTAACTATCAGAAAACGCACAACTGAGTAATCGCGAAAGGGTTCTGAGATTCATTTCAATTACATGTGATGTAATGTATACTTATGTTTTTAAAAAATTTTAAATTTTGCTGCATATATATTTCTCGAGATCGCGCGAATCCAACAAATCATTCATCCCAATCATACTTAATTTAATCATCACATGATAAAAATTCAAAGCATGTAAATCTACCAAGTTCTTAAAAATCACATTTTTCTAGTTTGGGAATTAATTCATGATTTTTCATAAAAATAATTTTTAGAATTTTAAAATTAACATTTAATTTTAAAAATTAAAAAATAATATTTTATGCATATGACACGAAACAAGCAGCAGACGATTTGCTACCCAGCAAAATTGCACATTAGGCATCGTAGTGCCAGCAGCTTGCGTTGTGGTGCCATGACTCGTCCAGCCCATTTTCTTTTTATTTGTTTCATTTTTGTGTCATACAATTTTACACTTTAAAATCATGCAGAAAAATCTAGAATGATAATTCCCAAACAAAAAATAAAATTAATTGATCATCATTAATTAATTAAAAAGCCCAATACAATTAATTGATCAAATCAATTAATTAATTGGTTTTATCATAGACAGCCAAATCATATTAGTCCCAATTAAAATAATTTTATTATTTTAATTGGTTAAATTAATTTAACTCCTTAAATAATTTTTGGCCAAGCAAATATAATTGATTTTCATTAATTAATTAATTCACTCTCAAGAGCCCTTAATCATTATTAGGTTCAAATAAATAATTATTTTCTAACTCAAATTAATTAATCTCTATTAATCAACTTAATCCAACACTTTGGATTACAAAAATAGATATAGGAGTGGATCATCTCGATTTGTGTGTGACCCATTAAGTTCACAACTAAGCTAGCAATGGACTTGCAACCTTTACAACTTATGAATAAATTTAATATTGATAATTAATTAATCCACTTGAAATTAACCTCTTAATTCCAAGAACATCATAAATCAAGGGAAGCACCTAGCAATGCATCTCAAGTACCTAGTCTTAAGTAAATTGCAAGTGAACCTTTTCTGTTATGAGTATCATGCAAATATGGTCCCTCTGTCAATTAATCTCTCAATTAAGTCTAGGGCATAGATTATTAGTAGAACCCCTATTTTAACTTAATAACTATGATTCAATTTCAAGTTACATTAATCCTATGATGAATCACTAGAAAATCCTACTTCTAGTATTCATCCTGCCTTGACCAAGGTTTTTAGGATCAAGGACTATGAAAATATAGGAGATTCTCCTATTCTACTAGATAGGTGACAGATCATTTATTGGCTACTCATTGACCTCCATACATGAAGATCGTACACCCAATGTAAGCCCCTTATGATTCTCATACAATCAGAAAATACATCAAAGTGTATGTTGTCATGCACAAGGCCACCATAGTGCATCAAGTCAAAGGACTAATTAATGCACTATCATAATTAGGAAATTCTCATTTGATAAATAATGCTTTTCAATTGAGAATATTCTAGTGGATCGTTCAATGTACTCTCGTTCAATATACTCATTCCCTAACAAGCACCCACATACATGCACTAACATCCCTATATCAATTTCTATGGAATGAGATATTCTCCTTTCAAGTATGCATTATGTGTGCGAGTTTATCGAACTTATTGATTTCCCATCTCAATAAACCCCAAACTCGAAACATGTTTAATATCAAAGCCATATAGGCAAATTCTATGATCACCATTATATGCGTGACTATGCTCCATAGTTAAAAATGATATAGGAACTTTATCTAATTGATAAAAATAATTAAAGATAAAGAAATACCTTTTATTTATTTAAACATTATGAATAAGACTGCTTTTATAAAAGTATAAAAGCTTGCTGCTAATTGGCTCATCGGACACTACTCTAACAAAAGTATCAATCCAATCCTAATAAATGGCATTGGATAATAATGATGAAAATGTTTGGATACTTTATGAGTACTACAGATGGTTTCTTTTGGTATGAAGGACAGTTTTCTTTATGTGATTGAGGAGGTGATTTTGATAAGTGTAATGTAATAGCCTTAAACCTAACTGCAGAGCCTAAACAAGCTGATACAGTTAAGTCAAGAAATGTTAATTTTTCATCAATACTAAAGTTATGGTTTTAATAAAAGTTTCCATTTTTAGCTATAAGAGAGAGCTTGAATCGTTTTAAACACACTATATACATATATCAAAACTGAGTACATCTGTTTACAAAACCATAATAGAGCAACTTATTTAAAAACAAAACAGAGTTTTCAAAATATGATACAAAACAGCTCGAAGCATGACATATGAATAAATCTCTGTTCGGCCGCTCTGGAGACTCAGTCAAACTCTAAACCTGTACATTTCCACCTGCATCACATGAATCTAATGAGCTAAAGGCTCAATAAGGTGAAACTGATGCAATAACAAATAGCGTACATATAAATTACATAAATGATTAAATACAATATTCAATTTAATAACTTTTTTTCATAAATCATTCTTTAGGGCCCTTGAAGTATGGTACCTAATTAAATAGCGATAGACTGTGGTTTTCGGAACCTGTTCATAATGATTGACCCATAAGAGAAATAATACAGGGTTTCCATACTTGATCTTTCAACCTCATGTATTAGCCATATTCTATCTCATTCATTGTGGCTTTCCTATATCGATTTTTCAACCTCAAGTATTTGTCACAATTTGTTGGGTCCGCCAGTCCCTCCTGTGTCCCTTGTCTACCCCACCATCAATCAAGTACCATACTTCTTTTTCAAAAACATCATTATATCCTTAATAGTATCATGCTTCATAAATCATAAATGCATCAAACATTACATCATTTTATAAATAATAACAATCACATTAAAACATGAATAACATTATATGATTCTTGTGATACAGCAAATGAAAGCTTCAACTTACCTCAAGTCCACTTTGTGGTAAGTGAAAAGACCAATCTCTTTAGAAGATGTGATGTATTAAAGGCCTAACATAATCAAATCATGTACCATTTAATATCCTTTTTATAAATCATTTAGTCTATTCTAGTTAAAGTTTATATATACTTTTCAATCTTTTGTAAAGTATTATATATCAATTACATAATCTTAAAAATAATGCATACTCCATATTTTACTACTAATTGAAGACATTAAACATTAGGGCAGCCATTAAATAACTAATAATTCAAACATAATTATTAGGGCAGCCCCTAAAATATGAACACAATCTGAATTAAAATGACGTAAACTTGATTCTAACTTAAATTGATTCTAACCTTCAATTAAGCAAACTAATTGCTATTGTTCACAATCATTTGTAGGCACCTTCAATTATAATATAAGCATTACAAAATCAATAGAAACAAGTAAATTAAACAATTTCACAAGACTATCAATTTTGCTAAAAACTAGCTTAATTAACTTGGTTTTAACTTCAAGTGTAACTTACTTAAGTTTTCAATCATAAAAAAACATACTAAAATATGTAACCATCCAAGATACTAGAAATTCATCATAAGAAACATTAAAAAAGTATACCTTGATTAAGTTGGAATTAAGCTTCAAAATCAATGGTTTTCAAGCTTAAAAAGGGTGGAACTTGTTCTAGTTTGTGTTCTATGAATTCCTATGGATTGAATTCAATTTTTGTGAGTATGAGAATGTAGAAATTTGATAGAAACTTAGGATAATAAGGGATGGTCATTTTTGAGGTGCTTCCACAAGAAATATGGATGAAAATGATTTCTTTGACCTTTCAAATAGAGGTAAGTGGAGGGTGATGATTGGTTCATTGTGCTTGGTGTCTTCTCATGCCAAAAGCCACATTCATGGGCTAAGGAGATGATAAAAATTGATACTTTGGTGTTATAATCAAGTGCAATGCGATTTAGAATGGTTTTATGTAACATAGTCAACCAACCAATCAAATTGCACCATTGTGCATACTTTTAGTTCTTAGCCAAATGTAACATATTTCAAGTAAATATTTAGGCAATTAATCACTTTAGCATATAACTAGTATGGAGCAATACAAATAATTCATTTCATGGCCACTCAACAAATCAATATTTCTTAACCGAGATACCGAGCTTTTCACTGCAAAAAGGCACTTAAGGAATATGTTAAATCAAGAAATGTAAGCTTGATCTCATATTTCGTGTACTAATGCATGTTAAAGTATAACTGAAGTATATAATAACAATTATTCATGTTCGTGCAATCATGCTATTTGTATGCCATAATTCGATAATGCACATTGATTAGATGCATATTGATGAAAAATATTTATTATTGGCTATGTAGGAGAGAATTGAGAATTGGGCATTACATGTAAATCTACCTCCGAGTTTGCTTTCTTTTGTGACAAATTTATATCTTAGAGTAGCAAGAAGTAAATATGTGTAGCATTGTTCATAGTTTGAGTATAACTTGTGGCACATATATCTGCAGTATGATATGTTCAGTTAAGAGGTTCTGTACCATTTGGGAGTTATAAGTAGTTATGTGGGAGCTGTGATAATATCTTGAGATAATCGGTTGGTTATTACTTACAGTACTAAAGAACCTAATTCATTAAAACCAAACACAAACTATAATTTTGTGAGAGATATCATTGCAAAGAAATAAGTATGTCTACACATTTCATCGTAGCTACCCACTTAGCCTGAACCTAGAGATGCATTTGTGGCTATGTCAAATCGCAAGGATTGCGTAGAATACACTTTAGAATGTTCATAGAATTGAGCCTACAAATTTAAGACATTGGAATGTTATGTATGTGTACATATTTATGATGATATACATTCAATATCTAAGTATGTTGGACAAGTAGAGATTGGCTCTTTCACACGAGCAATTGCTTCTCATGTTGAGTTACATGTAGAGATGAGACATTTATGATTTTATTGTGTATAAAATCATAAATAAGATGTCGACTTGATGAATGGTCAAGATGAGATTAGTGTTGTGAACTTAAGTAATCGAAATGGGTTCCCATTATCCATTAAACTTGTCTTATAGCCAAATGTGAGTTTTCTTGGTATTAGTGTTTTGTTGAGGACAAAAGAGAAGAAAACTTAGGTGAAGTCGGGATACACTTGGACCAAAAATGTGCATGGTGCATTATTTTTGAAAGATGACATACATTTCCAAGGAAGAATAAGAAAGCACCATAATATTTAATATTAGGTGTGCCTAAGTGACCATTGGATAATGAGTGAAAAGATCCATGCTTCCTCATTGTGTTGAGATCTAAAAGTTTGTATAACCTCATAGTATACCCTTATGACTTTCAACTATTTCTTAAAACTTTAATATGGTGTTGCTACTTTAGCATGTTCCAAATAGCCATGGATGATTCAACAATGCAGGATAAGTCTAGGAAAAAAGGAAAACTATTAATGGCTAACACCTAGTATGTATTTACTGGTCAAACAATTATGTCAAACTTGGATATTTGGGTTATAATTGTGAATATATGATATAATATTGAAATCAAGTATGCTCTTATACTATATAAGGGATCAGAGATACTTTGATTAGTGTAGCAGAAGAAGTTTATGGTATAGCGAGACATTATGTTCTCGTATTTTAAGAAATTGAACTATTATATATCATTAACCGGTGTATAACACTAAGCTCTTGTTATAATGCTAGCTAGTCACACGATCTATTTGCTTATATGAAATTAGTGGTGTATAATTATGATCACAATAGATGAAGGTCTAACCCTCATGTACGAGTGAGAGATGTAAGAAATATTAAATGGGTTAACGGGTCTTCCACTAGGGCTGATCCAATCCAAAAGGTTTAAAAAAAACTATTGGTAAGAGTGGTTTCTTGTAAACCACCTATAACCAACGTGAAGAGTTAACTCTGTCCATGCATTGTCTCCCACTTTGACATGAAAAAAAGAAATTTATATTATGTGAAGAAAGAAACATAATAAAGTAAATAGACAAGAAAAAGGGTTGTTCTTATGAGATATTATTGGGAGCTTGATATTATTGGGAGGTCAAGCTGTGATCTAAATATAAAGAAAAACACCACTTAGGGAAGCTTTTTGATTGTGGATAAAAATTCATTTGTATGTGACTGAGTTTGGACAAAAGTGAACTACAAACAAGAAAGAACACAAACGGTTCAACCATAATAAGAGAAAAAATGGTCTAAATTTTGGTAAGCTTTATTAAAATTACCTCTCATGTATACTGTAACAAAAACTAAAATGAACTGTACTCAATGTGCAATAACACAATTAATTCAACTGCTCTCTAAATAAAGTTAGGGTTTTATAGATTTTATATACCAACCTAAAATATCCCTACCTATAAACTCAAAGTTTACTTTGTTCACGTACGTATTAACTCACTATAAATTGAAGTACCATTTTAAATTCTTCAATTACTGTATTGATTGAAATTAAGGTTTTTACAAATTACATACTCAAATTTGAAAACAGAGATGGCCAAATTAGTGTAGGAGGTAGTACGCTTGTGAAAATGGTAGAGAAGGACCTCCTTTGCTTGTGAAATCAACGATAGTGCCCAACCTATAATGGGACAAGCACTAAGCGAAATAGGGGGGAAGAGAAAAGAGGTGCTTCTACTACAGGACAACTAAGGCGGCAACAACAGTGGTAGCTGAGGTGTTTTTAGATGGGAAAAATTGCGGGGAAATGGGGAGAAAGGGTGAGTTACAGGGGGTTCTTCTTTTCAAAAGAAAAACAGAAAAACAAGAATGATAATAGAGGCAGTAGTTGTTGAGGTGTTTTTTGATTGGAAAAATCGAAAGAAGAGATGGTGAGTTGCATGGTTTCTTCTTTTTCAAAAGAAAAACATATAAAAATAAAAATAGGGGGAAATGGGAGTGATGGGTAGGGGTGATCATAATTTTTAAAAAATCGCCTGAACCATCCCGCACCGCACCATTAATATTGATTTATCACAAAAATTGCAATTTAAAATACAAAATAAAAACCGCACCGTCTTAGCGATGCGGTGGCGGTTTGGAAGTTAAAAAAATTATAAAAAATCGAACCGCCTATTTATACCTTAAAAAAATAATTTTGTAATTAACCTATTATACAAAAGCTTAATAATTAAGTTGATTATTCTTTCTTCCAACTCACATCTCTCAATCTCAAGACTTAAGTGATAAGTACATATTTTTATATTTATTTGTATCAATTTTTCTATGTCTTCTTTGCTTTGTTTTTGTTAATAATGGGTTTTTAGTAATGTTTTGTGTGTGATAGGATTTTGAGAACCAAAAGATTAAAAATGATCCAAAACGAAGTTGAAAGAAGTATTTTTGGGCCAAATTGACACAGTTCTATTGCAGCAGTGTTTGTATTTTTAGCATAAGTATCTGATACAATGCTCTATTGACCTGATTCTTAACTTATTGGAAAGATAAGAGATATATCTAGAACTTTCATGTTGACAACATTTTCCAATTCAATTTATTTCAAAGAGCAAAATTTGGTTAAAGAGTCAAACGTGCACTAAAACTTTCAGATATAGCAGTTTTTGTATTTTTAGCATAAATCTATCTACAAATATGATATTGATCTGATTCAAGTTGCTACAGAAAACTAACCAATAAGGCTACAATTTTTATGAGACGCCATAATTCAATTCATCGTAGAAATAAGTTAAAAATTAGTTGAAAGAGGATAAACAGTGTCAAACTGCAGTTTTGGAGAAGAAGAAAACAGTAGCAACGGTGCCTAGGGGCCTTGTTATGGCGCCTAAGCGTCGTGTTTACTGTCCTCTTTGAGAAATATGGCACCTAGGTGCTATATTATAGCGCCTAGGCGCTATCCATGTAGGAAAATAGATTCATTTGCTTGGAATAACAACTCTTTATACATTTTGGTATATATTTGTAATATGTATACATTAGATACATTTAATACATCACACAACACACCTCATACACTTTACACCAAGCACACAACACACCTTAGATACTTTATAACAAATCACAACACCATCTCACACTTTATAAATACATACTATCCTCTCAACACACACATCAATTTTCAGATTCACTCACTCTCTACATTCATTCAAATTCACTCACTCTCTACACAACACACCTCGTGGGATTGACTCTTACTCGCACTATACTCATTAAAAATTTATTGAAGAGTAAGGTTTAAATTTAGTAGGCCTACGACAACCGATCATTAAGATAAAAAATAAGAACAACAACTATCCCATCTAAATGAAATTAATTGAACAAGTAGAATATATGAAATGAATTGAAATTTATGTACAACAATATAACTATTTGTTAGTACATGAAAGATTATACTATTATTTTTAGGATAAAGATCATGGTTTTATTTTTATGTTCAAATGATTTTTGTATTAATGTTTTAATTTTTTGGATTTTAATAATTTCTCTTATTGGTAAAAAATTGTCAAACTGCCCACAATCTCCCGCAACCGCTTAAAACTGCACTTTCATTTTATTTGACAAAATCACAATTTAAAATTATTTTCCAATAAAACCGCATATGACAATTCAATTTAAAAATAATGAAAAAAACTGCAAAAACGCACCATGATCACCCCTAGTGATGGGTAACCTTGGAGTTTCAATTAATACTCGAGTTATTTTAGATTTTTAGGTGGGCGGGCAAGTTCAAATAAAGTTTTGAGTTAGTTGAGGAGTGCAAACTAAGAAAAAGAGGAGTGAGGAGAACCCAAAAATGAAAGACCTGAAAATTTAATGCCAAATAGCCAAAAAATTAACTATTAATTCAATTAGTTAAAAGTCAAACACTAATTATTGGTTATTGGATTAGTTAAAAGTAATTATCTATTATCTTTGTTTTTATTTATTTGTTAGTTGTATTTTAGTTAAATAATAGATAAAATTAAAGTTTAATTTGAAAGGGAAAAAAAAAAAGAAGAGTCATTAATAAAAATTAAAGAAAATAAAAAATCTAAAAAGGGAAAAAAGAATATCTACAATAGAATTACATCACATTAATAACTCATGAGTTTTTTGGCAATAACGTCCAGGTCCATAGACACGTGCATATGGCAAAATAGTACTTCGGTCCAAAAAATTGGTAGTCGTCAGGGGAAAATTAGCCAATTCATCACGTTTTTTTAGTGATGTCAGCTTTTTCCAGGAAAGACAAATCATAATTAATGAATCTCATTGGGTTGTTAGTGTAATTATACAAAAAATAAGGGTAATTTCTTTAATTTAATCATAATCGAGAAAATGTCTAAGTAATTTCACGAAAATTTATCTAAACAAACATTGTTATGACTACAAAATTCTTCAATCCAAATACAATATAAAGGAATGATAAATCATTGACACAAACATACTTATTACTTCATCCATCAATTGAATTTCAAGAGCTGACATAATAATCTCATGCCTGCCGCTTGGATTGGATTAAAAATTAAAATCCGAATCATTGGCAGTCACAGCAATAATTTTAGATTGAGTTTGAAACAAAGATTTTGAGAGCTAAAAATATTCAAATCCGCAATAACACTATCAAATTCATTGGGTTCATTATAACAATAAATTTCAAATTATTTACATCCACTTTAATATATATTCTCCATCATCATTGTGAATTTTAAATTCACTTTTAATTCACATTATAAAGCCATTTAAAATCCTTAATGGTAAAACCCTTTCTTAAATTCAAATCCCTCCCTCGAAAACAATCTTACATTTTATCATAATTTATGATTGGTTTTCCCTAGGCAACTCAACTACGACAAATGCCAATTGTGAAAACGAAACATCTCAATACAAGCACTAGTAGATATATCATAAAAGAAAACTTCATGTAAGAATGCTCTTTACTTTTTGACTTGGGCAGTCACATCAAAGTTGAAATATTCACCCAAAAATGTAATCACTAAGTTACAGACCCACAAATAGATAACAAAAACTTGGGGAATCCCATGTGTACAAGCAGACCAAGAGTAAAAAAAACATGAACTTCATTGCAAAAATATATATATTACAGATGTCTTCAGTAAAAAATGAATCAACTCATAACGACCTAAAAGTCATCAATATACATTATCATGTAACACTGCATAGCGGACAAGAGCAAGATGGCAGGCAACCATGCAGCAGTTATCCTTCTATACCCTCCAAAGGTTGAATTCTCCAACACTGTATTTTCAAACTCTTCCAAGGAAGAATCAGTGTGTCAAACTGAAAAATGACACTAACCGTTGTTCTTCTTAGTGATATTTCCAATTGCATTTTATTTTTCCTAATAATCATTGTATTATCTTCTGTTCTATATCTTCCAGTGATTGTGCCAGAAACACCGAAGAAACAACCTGCAATGAAATTCAAGGTTGAACGAGTGCAATCACAGTATGTTGAATAGCATAACGCCATGCACGTATTAAGGTAGTATCAAAACAATAATGGAAGACAGCTTCACCCTCCTAGCTTATCACAAAATGCTATAATCAGGATAAACACCATAAAGCCATTTTCCTGGTTGGTACTGCGGAAAAAAGTTTTCGAGTCTATGCTATTCAGTATTTAACCTCTCCACTTGAGACAAACATAGAAGCCATCTAATATGGAGTTCTGATATACGAATAACAGAAAGAGCTCACCAGTATTGACATTTGAACATAAATATGTCTCCTAAAGTTTACGGCAGAAAAGAAAACTAGTATGATATTCAGGGTGCCGAGGATGGTCTTAAATAATAGCTTATAGCCAGTATCTTGATTTGCAAGTATATTCAAATGCATGGTGAGCTTTGACCATTAGACAACTTGATCCTCTCATCCATTGGTCAAGCACATTTATTGCTAATCTACACAACAGCAACTTCAACAGTCATTCCTAATTACTATAGTTTTTGCAGCAAATCAGATGAACTAGGAGGAAAGATGCTCAATGATGGTCCAAATTGCACATCTGAAAATTAAAATTGCTGTAATGCATGATCCTAAAGATGTGTCTATTCTTGCAACATCAAGCTCCCCATGTTGTATATAGGCATGTATCCATTCATCTCAATGATTAAATATCTTTTAAAGTAATTTTACCACTTCTAAGTTGCAAATAGCTGTATTTGACTGCTCAGTGCTTTCAGCAACCACAAGTGCTGGATTGAACATCTTAAGAAGTCAACTCAATCTAACAAAACCTGACTTCTACATGATTTTTTGTTCCGCTCTACTAGTTAAAAGTTCATCTTCGAAGTTAAACCACAAAAGTTCAATTCAATTCTAATCACCTCGCTGTTTAGCAACTTTCTTTGCATGTGCTTAAACCATCTCAAGTTCTGTTCACTCACTATTTGCTTTCAAATGACCTTAACCATCTCACCAATATAATTACGTTTCTTATTTGCATCTCTTCTTCATTTAGAGCTCAACAATCTGCCACATTAAACATTGTCAGCAAGATAGGAATTTGTCAACAGAGAAAAAGTTCATCCTCTTAATCCCACCAACCTTGAACAGCATCATCTCCAACTTCCCCTTAAAAAAATGAGCTGAAGCACTCAAATTGTAAACCATTAGGAATTTCACGGCCTCCACATTCATCATCTTGTAAGTACTCGCGCATCATTAGAACTACACATTTACTCAACTTACTCCAACTAATTTCGATTCTGCTTGCTTCAAGATTTGTCGTCCACAAAGATAAACCCCCTTTTGGTGTCATCCAGCAGCAGGATATCAGCTAGAAAAGTATACAACTATAGCACATCAATTTGCTCATCCATAACTAAGAATATCAAGTAAAACTCAAAACACTTGATGCAACTCCGTATTAGCTCAAACTCATGTAGTTTCTTGTGGGAAATTATCATTGTGGTGCTTGCTTCAAGATTTTTCATCCACAAAGATAAACCCCCTTTTAGTCTCATCCAGCACCAGGATATCAGTTAGAAAAAGTATACAACTATAGGACATCAAGTTGCTCATCTATAACTAAGATTATTAAGTAAAACTCAAAACACTTGATGCGACTCTGTATTAGCTCATACTCATGAAACTTTCTTGCGGGGAATTATCATTGTAGTGATGTCACTTCTAGAATAAACAACAAATCAAGATACATCATTATTTACAATTTAGATTAGTATGATTATACTTCAAAACTTTTATTTCCCATATTTATCATGTGATTCACACATTTTACTGATAATTTTTTCCTGTAGAAGGTTTAATAGTTGTGCCTAAAATACTGTTACCATAAACCTCAGCATTGCAATATTGATAACTCCAAAGGACCATTGTTCCATATAACAATACTTCTTTAAACTATAGATATCAAAATTTGTATGCAAATGTTTCTGTTTGTATTTAGTTTGACATAACCACTATTTTCAGTTACATTTTAATTTCTTTTAGTTATGATTTTCAAAAACATATATAAAGTTCTTATCTTTAATTTATTATCAGTGCATTTCATGGTAAATCAAGGTCTTTTCATTTGGAAGGTCAAATTCAATTAAATAAACTAAGTTGCCGACTACATTTGGACTGGGTAATAGAACATAACAGCCCGCATGTCAAGGTAGATGCACACACATTGAATTGTGAACAACACACATGACCTAAATACTAAGAAAAAGACATAAACAACTAAACAATTCAGCAACATACTGACAGTAACTTTAGGTGGGAAGAAGAGGTTGTCTTTCATCAGGTCCAACATGGTGACTAGCCTGGAGAAAGCAAATAGAAAAATGAGGGAACCATGTGCTTTAGAAGAACACATGTGCATTGTATCGTTAAGAGTGATAACAAAATGTACCTCCTCATTAGCTCCAGCAGCCATATTTATGAAGGATGACTCCCTTGACCTGGAAGGATGGCAAAGAGAAGATGCAAAGTGACACTAACTTCTTCCTCAGGATTAAAAAGTTGTCAAAAAATGTTATTAAAAAAAACCAAATCCCTGGAAGCTATTACAGTATGAAATGATGTGAGTTCAGAATTACAAATCAAAGAAAATTTGAGGAAAAATAATCGAAAATGGAATGGTAAAAGCCAAAGGATCAAACACGTCTTAAACTACATCTTGAACATATCAAAAGTGATCAGCACCTTGCTTCATCGCATGCCAGAAATACTATATGTAGGTTTATTCTTCGATATTATGACTCAATATGTAACAGTAACCACTCCCAACCCAGTCACCAACACACACGCTCAAACACAAAAAAAAAAAAAAAAAAAAAAAAGCAGGAAAAGAGAATACAGTTCTTCACTACAAAAAATAAATAAATAAATAAACAAAAGAACACATCCAAAGAGGACAAAGATGTTAACATTTACACAATCAGGGAAACTATCAATATTTCATAAGTGCATTTAGAAGCAAACCAACGTGTGGTCCTATCCTCAACCATGCTAGAATTATAGCAACATTAGAATTTAATGGCTTTGAAGCTCCTCTACAAGAAATAAAGCTGTGAACTAAACAAGAGAAAGTCAAAAGATTACTGTCAGATTTAGCATTCAGGGTAAGTCTTAACAATAGTACTTATTTATATCATGGAACCTTCAATAATTGCACACAAGAGAAGAGACCCTTGGAAGAAGCATCCTCACTTGCACAAATTAGTAAGCAAAGCCAGTGAAAGATTATTATGTTTCAAGTATGTGATTAGTTTAGAAAGAAAAAAAGATTACCTATGATTATCCTGTACATCCACTCTCTCAAGCACCCCATTCTGTTGGTCATCCTTGGCTTTTGAAAGAGGTGAAAAGAACTGACAAACAGAACAAAGCAAGAGGTAAGCCTCAATATATATATATACATGACAAAACAGATACTTCTGTTACATATGGTACCTGGTGCATTGAAATGAAAACCACTGAAATCCCTAACATAAAGTTTATTGTCAAAGTATGGCCAAACAAAACAGCAGATGCTATGCCTGTAAATATTGTGGCAACAGTAGACGAATACTTCTTCAAAATCGTATCTGGTAATACAAAAAAGAAAAAAGAAAAAAAAAAGGCTTGTGTAAGCATTTAGCAGAAAACATTAAGTATTAAGCTATCCTATGGAGCCAGTTGGTAATAAGGAACTACATCGTAAAGCCAGTGCATTATTAGTCCAAGAAAGTAAATAAATCTCCAATTCCCAGCTCCTACAATCATTCCCTCACCAGCATATTTGAAGAAAAAGGAGGATAGAATTCCCTGTGCAGCGTTGTTACAAATCAAAAGCATGGTAGCTTTTGAATGTCCTTCCAATATATCAAAGCTGCTAGGACCTGAAACATTTATAGTAACATCATTTAAATAAACAGCGAAATCAAACTTCACCCTCCAACAGCAAGCACAGTCCTGCAATCTATGACGTGATGAGAATCCAATAGAAGTAAAGCCTAAAAACCATGTTATCCTCTTCCCAGGATACTTGAAGTCTTTCCAAATGGTTGAAACTAATATGAAGGCTGGAAAAGCAAAATTTTGCACTGGTACCTTTAAAAATGGCAGATCCAAGAATTCCAAGAAAGTTGAATATAGCTCCATATCCATATAAAAATAAGTTCTGCAAATTAAATAACAGAATCATATGCAGAGAAAAAATTACTCAGTGAGAAACTCTAAGTGAGACATGAAAGTTGAAAAAAAAATATACATATATACCAACCAGGTAAAGTGAAAAGTGACATGATTAATTAACTTAATCAAATCTCCAACAAATGATTAAAATCAAATCATTCTCAACACATCATTCATTAAGCAAAATTAAAACCAAATTCATCTTATCTCAAGGTCACTGTCACAAACATGTAAACTCAGACAAGACCATTTTCAAAATTTTAATGACATGCCTACATGACCAAATAATGCCTGGCATATGGAAGTGGCTATTGAGGCAGTAAATAATGAAGATTTGTCGCTTCAGTGATAAAACTCTATTCGCACCATGGACACTCATAGAAGAGGGAGGGGGGGGTGTGTGGAAAGGAGCCACATACACGAGTAAAAGGTCAAAAGACAAGTACACAAGGATCAGAAACAGAAACTCTAAATGATACACTATAAAAGCTTGCTACATTTGATCATGCCTGAAGATAAATGCTGGTGTCATATTGGCTTTTCAGGGCGTATTCATTGAAGACTGAGGCCATAGAAGGAACAGTCACCTGCATTAAATGTTCAAAAGCAAGCTTTGATTGCAGAGAATGAATCTATGAGAAAGGCGAAAAGGTAATAAGAAAAAGAAAATCAAGTCTACGCATACGCATCCGAGCAACTCATAAATGAAATTAATGCCTTGAATCACTTACAAATATCAGCGTGTACACATATGCAATAGTTGTAACTGGAAGACCCAAAGCAGTGGTACCCTCAGGGAACGATTTAAGTTGATTTATACTAATCCCAATCAGCAACAAAGCAAGAGCCTCCCACTGCGATTTAAAATATATCACTACGAAATATTTGACATGTAACTATATATGTTGCCTTACTGGCTCATCTTGCGACTAATTCATCAAATTTTCATTTCATGTATATCACATGAATTGGCGTTTATTTTTCATAATACATTTCAATCTTTTTAAATCTTATATGGCCAATCATTGGAACTAACCTGAATTATTGAAAATCGACGTCTCATTATGATCTTCAGAAGTACAGCAATGACCAAAACCTGTAAAACAATAAACATGAAAAGAAGGATAGAGTCGTAAATATGACCAAAATAAACAAAATAAAAAACCAACTATGGATGATTTTATTTCCTATCTGAAGATAGTAATAAGCCTTGCTGCTTGCATCAGTAATAAAGATGTTGATTTGTCGATTGCCTAGTAGGAAAAGAAAAAGAGAAAACGTGATGTTGAACCAAGTAGGGCCTGCTAGCAGTAATTGACACAATGGGGCGTAAAGCCTTGGAAAAGAGTTGGCTGAGTTGTAAGTTTTAAAGATGCTTTTTTTCCACTTAAGCATGTTCCAGAATAATGACCAAAAAATAAATCAGGTAATTGACAATTTCTTTCTTGATGAGATTTAATTCTCCCATTAACTATGGTAATAGCTCGAGGACAAGATTAGAGTGCATTTTCCTGTTAAAAGAAACAAGTTGTCTAGCAAACAAATTCATTTATGCTTCACAAAAGGCTTTTAAGACATGGGAATAGAAAATTAATCATGGATAATGTCTTTCCAACCTTGGTATTCCACAATGTGCTGAACACCGATAAGATTAGAGGATTAAACACTAGCACATCAAAGAAGAGAAAAGATATAAAATAGTCAAAAAAGCTGCATTAGCAACAAACCTTTAGATTGCTCAACATTTTTACTGTTGCAGGGTTGAAATATAGCTGGAAAAAATAGAGTTATTAGTTATTAGAAGTGTAGATAAAGAAGTAAGAAATTGCAGTCCAGAGCATCCAATAACAGAGACAGTGAAAGGGAGCAGTTAGTATTCAGATGAGGTCCTAGAGCAAAATCTGTAATGAAAATGCAATCAATTTTCACTGTTGCAGGGTTGAAATATAGCTGGAAAAAATAGAGTTATTAGTTATTAGAAGTGTAGATAAAGAAGTAAGAAATTGCAGTCCAGAGCATCCAATAACAGAGACAGTGAAAGGGAGCAGTTAGTATTCAGAAAAGGTCCTAGAGCAAAATATGTAATAAAAATGCAATCAAACCAAGACTTTACAAAATCATAAGTTCAATAATGGTCACTGGTTGAACATGCTTATCAGATGTGAGTTTGACAAAGTACAGCTGATGGATGTATACCTTAAAGAGGGTCACTATATTCCTGTAAACAAAAGTTAATTCTCTAGTTGATCCTAGGACCTAGGCTCTAAAGACTTTTCAAGTTTACAGCTCCTGTAAATGATAAAATTTAGATCCTTATGCTTCACATGGATAAAAAGGATCAGATGTGGTCAAACAATTTTATGCAATAATTAAGTGAAGTGCTGAAAATTGATCATGAACCCACAGGTCAAAATTGAAAACTTTCATCAGCTTGAGGGCCACCATTGAAATAATCATTTTCTTCACTAGGCTAAGTCGCTTCCTTTTTTCCCTTCCTACTAAAAAGAAATTGGTATCCTTTCCCAAATCCTGCCCTTTCAAAAAAGATCGTATTGCATAAAGATATCTCCTTTTGCTGTTTCCTTCAACCTGAGCTGAGCCCTCCGAATTGCGGGGTGCCCTCTTCTGTCTATGAAGATGTCAAATATTGGTCAATCCAAAAATTTTTTGAATGGCATCCTCGGGCAAATTCCTCCTTTGGCTCCTCAGCCTATGGCTCTACCTCTAACCAAGATACAATACAATTTCACTTCATTGCACGCTTCCTTCATATGGAAGAAGCAATGTAACTCGATCATTATGACACGTCTTCCTAACAACAGAAGATTCGCTCACAAGAGAAGATCCTATTCTTTCACACGGAGACTGTTTTATAGTATTGACTTAGCCTTTTGATTTGAAGGTATGTCATTAGGCTCATTCCTGGCTAAGCCTCCCAGCTGAGCTGGGCGCAAGGGCCCTAGATGCAAAAGAAAATTGGCACATAGGGGAGTCGTTGCCTGGGTTTCTGTAAATACAATTCTACTATAGACCTCCCCCAAATGAGAGAATCCATGCCCAGAGGTAATTAGGAAGTACAAAAGGTGATGGTAATGGATGAAACAGTGTAAAAGAGAATACTTAAGAACAAATTCTCACTCAAAGAGGAGAGAAGTTCAATTTAGGAAAGAATTTGAAGGCTTTCTTTAATTAGTCCCTCTTCATGATCTTATCATAAACTCAAATCTCATAGATAGGGTCCCTTAGCAGTCTCCTACCACCAAACACGACTCTATTGAATGAAACTTAGCTTTATAGCATAGAATCTCTATCACATATAAAAGATTAAACTAAAGTGTTTTGCTTATTGTATAGAGAGAAGAGTCCCCTAACTCCAACAATTAAATACTGGTAAAATTTGTTGCCAAATATTTAACCTTCTTGAAACAAGAACATGATTTCTTGGGTTGATAAAGTCAGGGAAAGTTGAGGAGATAAACTGGAAGTATGAGCCATTTTACAACCAAACTAAATAGAATAAGAACAAGTGTGACAAAGAGAGTTTCAAGCGGAAGGCAAGTCCAGAGAGCAGATTATTAAAGTAGGAATCAGGCATGGTTGGAAGGAATAGCAAGAAAACACAAAAATGACGGCGCAGAAAAGAACAAGACTGTTGAGCAAAGATGACTTATAATGTGGTTGACTTAGTTCAACCTAAATTTTTTTAAAGAAAATGTCAAGCATCCGTATTTTATTAGTCAGTATTAGTCTGGTTCAATTAGCTGCATAGCACAAGTAGTGCACAAGCTATAATATCAGCGGAGGAACTGAGATAAATGACCACATGAGCAATTGAGCTTTCATGAAAATAATTAGAGTCATAGTCCAAGTTCGTGTATGCAGTATTTAAAATTTGCAAAGTTTAGTACTTTGAAGATATTTTACTAAGAAATCTCTTTCCTTCAAGTTAATTTTTCAACAATTTACAGAGATATACATAAATCAACATAGTTGGAGGAACTCCTTTACCTAAACTCTGGATTGATGCTCAATAGTGTTTTTTTTTTTTTGGTTTGTTTATGTAATTGACATGACGAAGCCCATACACGGAAAAGTTAAAGATTTTTCTCAATTTCTTACGAAGTACTAATGTATGCTAACTAACATCACTGTTTGGAGGTCATGATTCCATAACCAGCCTGTTCAATGTATAAATCTGATGTTTTTATAGTTAGAAAATACCAAAATCTCATGAAAGTCACATTATTTAACTGTGTATTAAAGATATGATATTGCTTCTATGTGTATTTGGCATTCATACACAGCAGAATCCAAATCATTATTTGTTTGATATACTAGGTAATTAAGGGTATTATTTGCATTATTTGAAGTGGTTCTGTACTGTACAAGGTTCAAGGCATTTAGCAGTACGAATATTAATTTGAACATTTTTTTGTTTTCTGAAATAGATAAAATTAGCTATTTGCGTGCACTACACATGCAACATGACGTTTCCAGGGAATTTGAGATCATCTCAAGTAATAAGTACTACATTCACTGAGGTACTTCATTGCTTTGATTGTCAAATATGCTCACAGGTTTTGCATAGTGTTGCACACGAAGTGATTCAGTTAAGCCTAATGCTTGTTAAAGTGACAACATTACAATCAAAAGAGTAACTACTGAATTTTCTTACTTTTATTTGATAAATGAGCAACTGTAGAAAAGAGCCGATTCTTATTTAGATAGCTGTGAATATTTGTATTTAATGCTTTATTTAGGTTAATACTTATTTCCTAATAGACAGAATCGTTGATTGATTCTATAAGGAACTAATTTGCTGATATAGAGGAATTCCTGATTTAGAGGGATTCTTTCCTATTTTTGTGGATTGGAATGCCGGCCCCTTCACTATAAAATTAGGACTGGAATTCGGTTCATAGTGTAATAGGAATTTTAGAAACTTTCTTATAAAAATTCACATGGTATCAGAGCCGACCTCTGAACCCTAATTACCTCATCAAAATTCCCCATTACCAATTTCTCATCATGACCAAATACGGCATGAATTCACAATCCTCTACGTCTGAAGTCAGTTCCAGACCTGAACAAACTTCTTCAGCCAATATTCAAGAAAGTTCATCTCTTCTCATAACAAATCACAAACTAAATGGCCATAATTATCTTCAATGGTCACAATCAGTCCTCATGTATATCTGCGGCAAAGAGAAGGATGAATATCTCACTGGTGAAGTTCCCATTCTAGAAAAATCAGATTCTCAGTATCGAACCTGGAAGACAGAGAATCATATGGTTATGTCGTGGTTAATCAATTCCATAACCGCTGAAGTTGGAGAGAATTTTCTACTTTATAAGACAGCCCATACAGCCCAAGAGATCTGGAATGCAGCACGCGAAACTTACTCGAGTTCAGAGAATACATCAGAGTTGTTGGAGATCGAAACCAGACTTCATGATCTCCGACAAGATGATTTAAGTGTCACTCAGTACTTCAATATTCTGACATGTTATTGGCAACACCTCGACATGTTTGAAGTATACTCCTGGAAATGCCCTGAAGACTCTAGTTTGTACAAGACAATTGTTGAACAAAAGAGAACGTTCAAGTTTCTTCTTGGTCTAAACAAAGACCTAGATGAAGTGAGGGGGAGAATAATAGGAATTAAACCCCAACCTACTATACGAGAAGCATTTTCAGAAGTAAGATGGGAGGAGAGCCGAAGGAAAGTAATGGTAGTGGGAGATTCAAGCATGACTCCGACTATGGAAGGATCAGCTCTTTTTACACATAGCTCTTCCCAACAAAATCAAGATAACAAGCTGAGAAGGGAAGGCCATGATGCGAACATTGTAAAAGACCTGGTCACACAAAAAAATTGTGAAAAATTCAAGGGAAGCCTGCTGATTGGAAGCCCAACCGAGCACGCAGTTATCAAGAAATCCGTGCTAATGCAGCTACAACATCAGACAACACCAACTCTGCAGAAACCAGTCCTTTTACCAAGGAACAACTTGAAGCATTGCAGAAATTATTTGGGCAGATCTCCATTCCTTCTCTAGCTTCTCAAACAACTTCAAATCAACATACTAGCATGTTTGCACATTAAGGTACTCTCTTCTCTACTTGTATTGCAAAAGTCAAGAAATCAAAGCCTTGGATAGTCGACTCTGGAGCTTCAGATCACATGACTGGAGATAGTATTTTCCAGCACTACAATCCATGTCCCAATACCTCTTCAGCTCGGATAGCTGATGGTTCACTCTCAAAAGTGGCTGGAATTGGATCAATTAAATTAACAAAGGATCTTACTCTCTCTTCTGTCCTTTATGTTCCAAAATTAGATTGCAATCTGATTTTTATCAGCAAACTTACTCGTGATTTGAACTGTATGACTAAATTTTCTCCAAACTTGTGTGAATTTCAGGCAGTGGATTCGGGAAGGTGATTGGCAGTGCTGAATTGTGTGGCGGACTCTACTTACTCAAAGAAAGTACTCCACTACATCGACAAGTTCCCTCTACAAGTTGTGTCTTTCAATCTGTTTTCAATTCTGTATCAATTTCAAATGAAAATCAAGTTATGTTATAGCATTTTCGTTTTGGTCATCCAAACTTTGTGTACCTCGAAAAGTTGTTTCCTCATTTATTCAGCAATAAAAGTCCCAACTTTTATCATTGTGAAATCTGCCAACTTGCCAAGCATACTAGACATGTGTATCCTAGTATTCATTATACACCTTCACATCCATTTTTCATGATCCATAGTGATATTTGGGGACCCTCACGAGTCAAAAACATAACTGGAACTTGTTGGTTTGTGTCTTTCATTGATGATCACACTAGAATAACCTGGACATTTCTCATGAAAGAAAAATCTGAAACCAGAGCAATCTTCAAATCCTTTCATTCGATGATCAACACCCAATTCAAATGCAAAATCCAAGTCCTAAAAACCGACAATGCCAAGGAGTATTTCAACTCTATTCTCGGCCCCTATCTATTAGAACAAGGCATTATACACTTAAGTTCATGTGTAGATAACCCTCAGCAAAACGGGGTAGCAAAGAAGAAAAATAGACACCTACTTGAGGTAGCCAAATCAATCATGTTCTCTAACAATGTGCCTAAACATTTCTGGGGGGAAGCCATATTAACAGCCACCTATCTCATTAATAGGATGCCGAGCCGAGTTCTTAAATTCCAAAAGCCTCATCAAGTTCTCATGCAAACCTTTCCTCACATCAAATCATTCTCATCGAATCTTCCATTCAAAGTCTTTGGGTGTTCAGCATTTGTTCACATTCACCATCAAAACCGGACCAAACTTGACCCTAAATCACTCAAATGCATCTTTTTAGGGTACTCATTCAACCAAAAAGGGTATAAGTGCTATCCATCCATCACTAGGAAAGTGTACAACTCTATAGATGTCACATTCTTTGAACATCAATCCTACTTCCCCAAACCTAAGATTCATGGGGAGCACTTGAGGGAATATCAATTTTGGGACATTCTTCAAGGCACTCAATCTCAATTTTGTGAACCTCACATTGTCTCACAAGTGCCATTACTCTCATCTAATCAGTCCAGACCTATTAATCAACCAATATTTGCTCCTATTGTCAGCCAATCTGAACCTCCCACAAATCAGCCTGATCTCTTAAGTCCATCAACCCTCAAACAGACCTGCCCGAGTCTATTTCACACCAACTTGGTACAAATAAACAGGAACTTCGTGTCTATACTAGGAGAAGGAAACCTATTGAGCAACTAGAGCACACTATACAAATCAGGCAAGGTCAAGAACTTGAACCGGTTCCTCTTACTCCAGAAATTTACACTGGTATAGATTCTTCAATTCATGAGTCCCCTAATCCTACTATTGATGATTCTAACTTACCTATTGCTCTAAGAAAGGGTGTTCGATCATGCACAGAACATCCTATTGGAAACTATGTTGCCTATGAGAATTTACTACATCGATACAGAGCTTTTGTGTCTACTCTTGACAATATACAGATTCCAAACTCCATTCAGGAAGCACTAAAAATTCCAGAGCGCTGGAAAGCAATGGCACCTGGATTCTTCCAGAGTTACCTCATGGAAAAAAAACAGTAGGATGCAAGTAAATATTTACAGTTAAATACAAGGCAGATGGGAGCATTGAGAGGTTCAAAGCCAGACTAGTAGCCAAGGGTTTCACTCAGTCATATGGAATTGATTATCAAGAGACATTTGCACCAGTTGCCAAACTTAATACAGTCCGAGTTCCACTCTCTCTTCCAGTGAATCACGACTGGCCTCTACACCAACTTGATATCAAGAATGCATTTTTAAATGGCGATCTCGAATAAGAAGTATACATGGAAATACCTCCAGGCATAGAAAACTCCTCAAATAGCCCAATGGTATGTAAACTCAAGAAAGCATTATATGGTTTAAAGTAGTCACCTCGTGCATGGTTTGACAGGTTTGCTAAAATAGTGATCACACATGGATAGTCAATGTCAAGCTGATCATACACTGTTCGTGAAATTCTCGCCTGAAAAGAAGATTGCCATCCTAATTGTTATGTTGATGATATCATTCTAACCGAGGACTATGGGGAAGAAATTATCAAATTGAATAAACTACTTACTAATGAGTTTGAGATTAAGGATCTTGGTGCTCTCAGATACTTCCTAGGGATGGAGGTTGCTCGATCTAAGAAAGGAATTGTCATCTCTCAAAGGAAGTACATCCTAGATTTGCTTAATGAGACAGGTATACTCGGATGTAAACCTGTCGATACTCCTATGGATCCCAACAAAAAGGCAAAGAGAAGTGAAGAGAGTATTCCGGTAGATAAAGGGAGATATCAAAGGCTAGTGGAAAAATTAATCTACCTCTCACACACTAGACCAGACATTGCATTCTCGGTCAGCGTAGTGAGCCAGCACATGAACAATCCGAATGAAGATCATCTAGAAGCTGTAAACCGAATTCTGAGATACTTGAAGACAACACCTGGACATGGATTGTTGTTCACGAAATGTGAAAATCGAGAAATAGAAATTTACACAGATGCAAGCTGGACTGGGGAGTTAACTAAGAAAAGATCCACAACCGGTTACTGCTCATATGTGTGGGGAAATCTTGTGACTTGGAGAAGTAAGAAACAATTAGTGGTTTCTAGGAGCAGTGCAGAGTCAGAATACCGTGCACTTGCTCTAGGTATTTGTGAGGGGATGTCGCTTCAAAGATTGCTAAGTGAACTTGGAGTTACTACAAAGAAAACTACAAGGATGTTTAGTGACAGTCAAGCTGCCATCAGTATTGTCAAGAACCCGGTGCATCATGATAGGACAAAACACATTGAGATTGATCGACATTTCATATCAGAGAAGGTCAAGAATGGGATAGTTCAATTGAGCTACATTCCTACAAGACTGCAGATTGCTGATATCCTCACCAAAGCTCTTCCAAGGACAAGCTTCGAAGAATTCAGCTCCAAGGTGGGATTATATAACATATACAACCCAGCTTGAGGGGGAGTGTAGAAAAGAGCCGATTCTTATTTAGAGCTGTGAATATTTGTATTTAATGCTTTATTTAGGTTAATACTTATTTCTTAATAGACAGAATCGTTGATTGATTCTATAAGGAACTAATTTGCTGATTTAGAGGAATTCCTGATTTAGAGGGATTCTTTCATATTTTTGTGGATTGGAATGCTGGCTACTTCACTATAAAATTAGGGCTAGAATTCGGTTCATAGTGTAATAGTAATTTTAGAAACTTTCTTCCTAAAAATTCACAGTAACCAGTGATTTCACATATGCAATATTCAGCATATTAAATAGTTCTTTGGTAAATAAACAATTGTTTAAAAGTTAATTTGCCCATTAGAACAATAAACACACGCAGGCTATTATTAATGTCATACACGCTATATTATTTAAATCTAAGGAATTACAATTTAAGTGCGAGGCTGAAGCAATAAGATCTTTATCAGTATTCATGAGATTAATTAACCTTATTTAAGATATTAATATGCTCCACTGGGATGTAGGAGAGGAAAGTGAAAAGAGAAATCATTGAAAATTCAATTCCATCATATATTCCTTTTGGCAATCACAAGTACCAATCAGAAAAACATTTGGATATTGTTGACTATTATGAAAAGAAAAGGTCAATTATGTATTAAGGATAAATGTGAGTCATAATTATATGCATACAGGCATTTTCTTCAAGTTCTCCTTTCAAACGAATGGAAGAAGAATTCTTTCTTAGTGTTTTCTTCACTAAAATCCTACAACCTGTCATAGTATTATGGTTTTTCAGATATTACAGTATTTGTTTCTTATATTATTTGCTTCATGTAATCAACTTGGATCATGGCATCAGTTAGTAGATGTTGAATAGTTCAACCAAAAAGAAATTAGATGAACATATAGTATACATGACACGTAGCTGTACATTAAAATACCTTTAAACATTTTGTTGCAAACACGTCAAATTGAATAAAATATTATAAAGAGGCCAGGCTACTATAAGTACATGACCATGTGTAGGAGAACTGAAGTTTACCTGCATAATGAACTTCAGGTAGTTATTTATAGCATAAAGAAGGGCTGGAACGGCAAGAAGCGTATTGCTGCGAGCAGCCTGCAAATATATAAAAACTATTCCATCATCAGAAGGAATCATCAGCCTTGCAGGAATAAAGAGAGAACTATTAGCCTAGCAGGAATAAAGAGACGCATCCAGATACCATATATTTTGGCCTGAAAGGATGAAACAGAAAAAATGTGAGACTACTAACATAAGCCTTATGAAAGAACAAGATTGTTAAAACCAATTTCGGCAGTTGAACCAACATATGTCGCTGAGTAAACATTAACTTTCAACAAGACAGAAATCCCTGAACTAGGTATTACAAATTTTTAGAAGAATACTGATCACAGTCCAAAGCTTTAAAAACATGTCCATGTGACCAAAACTAAGGTAAGCATCATGACAGCAATTGCACACTAGATCTGAAAAAATAATAAACGAAAGTGACAAAACATCAGTACTTCAAGAACATCACCAAGTAGCTCTACAACCTTATGCAACTGAAGAAACTCAACAGAAAATTATTTTTGGCCGGACTCTACATAATTGCTTCCAACATTTGCGGTCTCACTACACGACTGAAATGGAATGCAGTTTCAGATATTACTCCCCAATCTCACCTCACGGACGCCATAAATCAAACACATCCGATAACTAACCTCAGAAGGCAAACATGAGTGATATATAGGCCTGTTGCCAAACTGGACCAAGGCCTGGACCTTAGACGAGATCAACTTCTCAGGTACTGATCTGAGTAACATTCATTTATCTTTATGAAATTTGGGTTGAGCAAGGTTCTCACTAGAAAACACAGGCTTCTGCACAAAAAAGAAAATCTAAAGGATCAAGGTATAACGACTTTCCTAAATGAACAGAGAGTAAAGTAATCAATCCTCGGAGACCTCATAGGCAAGAATGTTCCTTCAAGAGCGTCAATTAGAGCCCTAATTTTTAATCTCTAAACGCCTAGACTCCAATGTACCAAATAAATAAATAGAGGGTTGTTCTAGAGTAAGGAAAAATAAGGCAAACACTTGGCAAACGATCAGCTAAAAGCAAATATTTATACATGTTTCTCAGATTAGTAGGCCATATCTGACTTTAACATCACCCATGTGTCTTCAAGCACGGCCAAGGTTTGCACCAGCACCACCCCCAACACACAGTCGCCCCTAAAATTCCAAAAAAAGCCATCTCTAGTCTCAATCCCAAGACCCCTAGATACTAAATTCACCAAACTTAGTTCATCACTTCCCCATCGAATCGACCAAGTTACCCACAGGAGACATCTCAATTCATCAGAAAACAGATTTTGTCTCTTTGTCCTTTCAAGTTTTCAAGAAGCAACATCTTCCTTAACAAGTAAAGTAATTTGAAACTTTAAAGCAATTCCAAGGTTAGATCAAATTTCAATACATTTAATCAAGTCATATTGAGCAAAAATGGGTTCTTGGCAAGACCAACTATAAGCCCAAAATACTAAATAAATTGTACGATCATCTAAAAATTTATATGTCTTCCAGCTTATGCACAAGCTTCAAAAGTGTAGATGCGAAAGAGACCTTCCTTGATTTATTTCAGTACAAGTCTTAAGATATTGACTTCTTTATGATCATCCAGAGACATCTAACAATATATCGAGCAAAGCTCATACTCAATCTAAATGTTACTGTTGCATCTATTTGAGGCCAATTTGTTGAACAAACGACTTTTCTTTGCTAGATCAACTATAAGCTCAAAATACCACATAGACTGATTACATCAACTAAATGTCAAATGTCTTCCAGCTCTTATACATGAGCATTGAAAGTGTTATGCGAGAAAGACCTTGTTTTATTTCAGTACATGAATAATATTGACTTCTTATGATCATCCAGATATATTACTGGAAATTTAAAAGTCAAAACAATATATCGAGAGAAGTTCATACTCAATGTGTATATTGCTGTTGCGTCATATTCTGGCCAATTTGTTGCCTGTTATTCTGTCTTTTTCAAAGTTCAAGTTTAGTTCATATTCTGCTTAGGCAGAGTCTTTTAATATTCCACATTATATGATTATGATGCTTTTAGACAATCAGCATCTAAATTTTTGTTATTCTTTTATAAGGACAATGCAAACAATTATACTTCAAAGAACCACAAAATAGTCATATATGATTAAACAAGGCAGTAGTTATGATTGCACAAGCAGAATTTTTGCAGTTTTTTCATACTGATCTGCCAGCAGGAATACAAGTAACTGTATGATCACCTTCAGCAAATCTTTGGAGCTAATACAATGACAAACTACTAATACTCCCTCTGCAGTGGTTGACGACAAATACAAGCCAAGAAATCAAGGTGTCATGGTAGATTCCAGGAAAAGGGCATCAAGCCTTACTCAAGTATATGCAGTGAGCAGAATGCATAATTTGACAACCAAGAATTTCTGGCTTTACAAGCTTATACAAAGGAATGTGTTCCCCAATAGGCAATTTAGTGAACACATTCTGTTTACTTTCTTCTGTTTCAACAAATAATAGAGTACTTGTTTGCAATACACACGAACACACGGCTCATACGCAATACACATTTCAATAATCTCAACAACATCAAAGACCACAGAAAAGGAAAGAGTTAAAAGATAAAAAGAGTTACAGATGAGGTAAACTGGAAAAGAAAACATTAATATGAGGGCAACTCAGAGTGACATGTTGAAGAAAAAATTTAACAATAAAAATCGCAATCTTTTGTGGTCAAATGCATGCGATAATAAATCGAATTATCCTCAAAACCAAACTTCTCAAATGCTAGATCAGTGTATAAATGCACCTGAATAAATGTGGAAATAGAGAGAAACGGCTTTTCACCAACCTTCTGTCGCCTAGCCTGCAGGAAAAGACCCAACTCTAAATATCACAAGGCAGAGACGTGATATAGATCGCAAGGGTGTATAAACATCAATAATTGGTTTAGCTGTCTGCTAGCACATTAAAAAAAATCTGTAGACTTTGCAGTAAAGTGCCATCTTCTCCTATTTATTATTGAAATGCATACAACACACACGCAACCACAAAGAAAAAGATTAAAGTAAATACAGCTGTATCTTGGCTCATTAGAAATTCTACAGACAATTTTGGAACAAATTTGTCAATCCCCTAATGAAAAATAAATAAAGCAGCAGCCTTCTAACTGTACTCAATTTAAAATCCTCAAAAATTTTAAAGCATGAAAGTACAAAGAATACTTCAATCCCATTTGACAAGATAGCCATCATATTTTTCTTGGCACATCTCAGCAACTCACTAACTAAAAAAACTCCATTTCATTCATATAGGTCTTGCAAACACAAAAAAAGAACAACACTGCCCCAATTATGAAGATACAAGAAACTTATATAAACAGCAAACATTGAGAATATACTCCATAATAATGGTGGAAAAAGGTTCAGATTCATTCACAGACACAAAAGTTTTATACTGCACTGAGATTACATTCTCTCTCTGGAAAATGAGAAACTCCAAAAAGCACTCAAAGAATTCTACACACTAGCATTGGCAGAATAGTATCTTGGCATTTTCATCATGGAGGAATATGGAAGAAAACGTAGAATGAATACGGGGCAGCAGGGGGGAAAGGAAAAGGATTAGATGAAAGAAGCAACCATGCCTTGTCTAATCTTTCACGGATTATACATAATTTGACACCTTAATACAACATACAGGTTGATGTGCAGCAACAATTTTCTATTTTCCAGTCTTAAATTGATAATTAATTCAAAAGGGCATGGGCAATTCAACAAATTGTTGATCTTTAGAAGATTGGGTGACACTTGCTGTGTCCATTGAAACCACAACATATTTCAGAGGTGAAGTCATCGCATAACTAAATAGAGAAATTATCATTAGGGAGAAAAAAGGACAATTAGTTTACTTTGACAGTTTGGGGCCGAATCCCCAATACTGACACTCCACGCTGATAAAGGAGAATGAAAGAGATTGATTTCATGTGGAATTCTACGGAACATCCCCCATACACTAACTGGAGTGAGTTTAGTTGGTGCATTTAGAGATAATAATCCTTACATTATAAAAGCAAAACAAATTTCAAGTAGCAATAAGAAACAAACCACTTGCCAAAGTACTTCTCTGGTCTCAAAATACTACATGAAGAATGGAAGGTTGTGATGCCAGAACAATGAGAACTACTTGTCCAAATTGCAGTTCAAATCTAGACCCATTGAGACTGTGAATTAGGGAAGTTTTGAGATTCAACCGTTGCAAGGGCAACATTCTCTTGTGTGCATAAAGTGGATTATGTTAAAAAAAAACTATCCTCATTTTGGAGTCTTATCAAAGGACAAAAGTTATCCCCAGGCAAAGGTAAATGGTTGACAAGAGAATGGTTACGGAGGGAATCATAGAGGTGAAGGTCAAGGTGACAAAGGGATGTACTGAAGTTTCTTACACTTCTCCATCACAAATAGATTTCACCATTGCAAACTGAGCACCTTGTCATGGAATTTGCTGCTTACAGAGTAAATCCCATGGAAGCTAAACAAAACTATTTCTGACAAGAATATAACTAAATCATTCCAGATCTTTACTAATTCTAGTGCCTTCATGTCATGTCAGCCTCCTAATGTTTTTGACAACATGGAATGGGAAGAAAGTTTAGCCGCAGGGGTAGTGTATCGATTTCATGTTCTCAGAGTTGCAGCTGTGTGCAGATTCCTACATAAGCTAAGGTCCTCTTCTACACCCCACACCCCATTTTGAAACTCCGATTCTACCCCTGCTATGGCCCAAAGTCGGCATGGCACCATGGCTCATGGCTTACTGGTATGGGTAGCCATGTGCATATTGCCTTCAGGTGTCGCTAGTTACTTGCAGCACAGGCACATAGCTGAAACTTGGAAAAGGAATGAAGCTGCTACAGTACTGATGGTTATAGTACGTGTAACAAACTTGTAGTAGCAGTTGTGAGAAGTTGTGGCTGTTTGCTTGCAGTATGATTTGATCCTTTGCTAGACATACCGACCCTAAGATAGTTGATTGACTTCAAATGGTTTCCCCAGGCTTAGAAAACTGTCTTGTCATATGCTTGCCTACAATTTCACTTTGTCCCTAGGCAACTGGGTATATTAACTGCTCTTTGTAAGCCTATATATATGCTTCCATAAGTTACATGATTTTGGGTACTTTTTGCAGTCATTTCCTTAATACTGTTATCGTGTTCATTAAAATTTCTCATGTTGCCTTATTTCATGCACTTGTGCTTATAGATCCACATAGACTAAACTGTAAACAAAAGTATGACCATATGGGCCATGGCTCACTAGTTTGGGTGCAATTCCAGCCATCACAAGGGCAAAACAAGTATGAATGTTAGCCAGTGAGACTTAAGATTATGGGCACAGATTATCAGATTGCCATACGAAACCAGTACTAAGACAAACTTTCTATTGCCTCTTGAAAAGGAATGACCTGTTTCAGTTAAGAGATAAGCATTAGTTATTGCGTCCTCGAATGTTTAAGAATATCAAAAGCAAGTACTAGGCAGCTCTACAACTGAATACATCCATCACACCATGCTGCATAACATGAGAGCAACCATCTTTTTTTCAAAGTAGATGTCTACATGCAACTCAAATTCCTTAGGTGAGGGTTTTGACCGTAACAAATTAGACATTTTTACCCATGAATGAAAAGAATTGAACTATACATAATGCTATGTCTCCCTTCTATCGATCAGTAATGCCCCAGAGAAAGACAATGCATAATCAGCACAAGGAGAGACTTAAATGTACTAGGTAATTTTTGTCTTTTCATCATTTTTAAGTAACATAACTAAAAATTAGTACTCTACCATAACAAATACGCTCTCATTCTTCTCACTTTCCTATCAATAAAATTTACACTAATTTACTTGAAATGTATTGATTTAGTGTGATCCATATGATTCTTCACTGATCTCATATTAATGTCATTATTATATTGAAACATAGTACAAGAAAAAGTGCTAGCCCCCTAACTTCTTATGTCCCATTTATATGGTTTTTGACTTCTTTTCCATATTAATAATATTCCCTGAAAGAAACTGAAACTCTTCTTTTTTCTTTTTGAGTGTTGCTTAAAGAAATCAATAAACATATGAACAATTTTTCTGAATTCAATTAACAGAAAATGGTGAGAAATACCTGGAATATAAGCATTACAATTGCAAAAAGAACTTTTGCAACCTCTGTCAAAAAGTTGACACTAATAGGGCTAAACTTGAAGCGGCCATCCACTTTTGACATAAAAACCAAAATAGGCTGGAAAAGAGAACATCAGACCAGGCTTAGTAACAATTATGAGAACCGGGGTAAATGATATGCAGTAACATTGCATGTGACTACTTAAGCAGAAGTACAATGAGAAGTGGCTACTTACAGTTTAATGAAGACATTTGAAAGTAAAGAAAGATGAAAAAAATAAATGTATGTGATTGCATGAAGACCTATATACGCCAAGTTACAAATTGTAGTCAGGGAAATCTACAATTCAAAATTTCATTTTCTTAACTGAAAAAATGTGGAGAAAACAAATGCGCAACAATTAGGGGTGAGATCCCAGTCGGGTAATTGCGGCTTCGGGTAGTTTGGGTCGGGTACCTGAACTGTTGGGTAGTGTTCTCTAATTTCAGGTACCCAATTGGATATCTGGTAATCCGGGTTAATTATCCCCCTCTTTTCTTTTTACTTCACCTGTTTGCCTTTGGCATTCCATTAAGCATTGAAATTGAAAAGCATTCCAGTAATTATTCTCAATCTTTCTCCACTTTCCAAATATTACAATTTTGAAAAATTGAAACATTGTCCCACTGAATCAATATCAGATAAAATGTAACTCCAGGAATAAAAGAGAATGAGAGCATGAGGAAGAGAGACTAAGTGGTGGGTACTTAAGAGCTGCGGAGGGAGAAACAATGAACATATACTGGCAGTTTAGACCAACAAAACGAAGAGATTGAGGGACCTGAAAGAAATGAAGAGATTGCACAGGTTAACCATGGAATCAGGCCTATAATTGGGCAAATTCAGGAAGATGCATAGACATGATGAGGAACAAGATTGAGGAGATAAAGGGGGGAGATGAAGAGCAAGAAAGAAGCAGGTGGTTGAGCCACCAAGAAAAAAAGTGATGAGAGTAGACAAGAATGGTGACAGGCTCACATGGGAGAAAAGCGACTGTCTGATAACTGGAAATGGGGGAATAAGGGATAGGGCACACCATTTGTATTTTTCTTTTTATTTTTTTGAATTATTTGTTACTCAATTGGGTTTTAGCATGAGTTTCAGGTAGCCTAACTGAAACCTGAACCTAAATTTCATGGATTTTTTTGTTTTAACATAAAACTGCTAAATATCTGTTCTACCCGATTCGATCTACCTATATCCTATCAGAATGGCTAAAGAACCTAAAAACAGTTAGGCAAAATCATCTCGCAAACTGCAAGGTCAGATATCCAGATGTTTATATAGAGCGGAGTACTTGAAAGTGTTGCTGAACCTGGACTTGAAAAGAAAATCTGTTATTCAAAATGCTTTTAAAGTTGGCTTTATTAGCCAGATCAAATTTTCCCTCGATCCTACTGGGAAAAAATTTAGGTAATAGCATGTACGGAGGTAGTTAATTATGGATTTCTTTCCATACCCTTTAATTTCTCATTTTTTTCCACAACTATATCGTATAAGAAATTCGGTTTCTAACTAAATACAACATAACTTATTCGCCCATTAGAAGAGTGAATATAGCTCAACTCAACTTTGAGGACATTAATAACTAAATAATGAGGACAATTGTTACGATGTCATATAACATTATTCAAATCAGCCACACTGCTTCATTGTAAAACTGCCACTCATAGCAAAAGCCACTATCCTTAAAAGACCGAATGATACAAACAACAAAAGACTCAAGAGAAAATAAATCCAAAGGTTACCTTTTAAAATTATGTTCGTCTCAAAAGAAGGCTCCTCTGAAGGAAATTACATCAAAAGTATCCTCAATTTAAAAAGTCTTTATAGAAGAGTTTTATACAAATAATGGCTTAGGATAAGGGCATTTCAGTAATTTCAGTCAGCAGAAAATTCATATTGAGACCCTACAGTTAGGATTTCTAATGTTATTTGAGCTTCATCTGTTGTGATTAATCCTCTAGTATTAGAAATAATAACTAATCAATATGCAGTTTCTTAGAGTTCAAGGACTTTTTCCTACAAGGAAAAGGTTTCAAGGTTCTTATAAATTTCACAATCTTCTTATTTCAATAGAATGTTGATCATTAGGGATAATTGACCTTTTTGTTAATGCTGATTTGCCTCAACCACTGCAAGGGTACAGTGTTTTCTATTCTCCTTCTTCATATTTCCCCTTCGCTTTACTTCTTCTTTATTTTGAAACTGTCTTTACTCTTTCTTTCAATTATAAGATTCTTTTCATTTATTCTCATCCTTCACTATCCTATATGGCCAATCGCTTCCCCTTAACGCAACTACACTAAAACACCCCATCCCCTAATTGAATAAATTAAAGTATGGCATGAGCAAAGCTCTCTGGGAAATAACTAGCACATTAATAAATCAATTGAATAACACCACAAAATGTATACCTGTAAACCAACTAGGACACAATCACCGCCAACTAATAGGAAGTTAAGCGCTCGTTGCTTTGATGATACCTTGCTCCTGTGTCGATCATATGCTCGTGAAATAGCCTTTGTGGATGGAGAAACCAGTTTGGAATGACAGATGCTGCACTCTATCATCCCGTTCTTCATCAGCCAAACCCCTAGGCAGGCTATGAAATATACCCTGAAAAACAAAATTAAGAGCCCCATCAATAACCATTTCCATGAATTAAACTTCAGTAGCAATTATGCAAGAGAAGTCCAAAAGCATCTTTCCATCAGCTGGTACACAACTATCACGTCAAATTTAAAGTTCGCAATCAAGAGACACATCAATATAAAATTATACGAACATGATTAAGAGGCACAACAATTGCATAGCATAAGTTCAAACCCCTAGCAACCCAGTGGGCAGTATTGCAACACAACCATATCTTATCAGAAAGAAAAAAATCTGAAAGTTTTTCACATGAAGACAATTGTAGCAACGTTCAATTGAAATCCACTTTTAGCTGGATCAAGCATGCAAACAACAGGAACGAAAGCCAACTGCATTGGTATAACTGATACACGCTTGATCCATGGAAATTGGGTTTTAGATCATGAAACTTATCATAATCAAACACGTGAAAAGCACTTACCTGTGGTAGCAATTCAATACCGGTTTTAATTTGGCGAGAGATTGAAGATTGACAGCTACTAGATCTGGGCGAGGCTCCGCCGACGGGATCTAAATGCCGGAGAAAAACACTGCCCCAAATGCAGAGAATTGCGCAGAGAACTGAATTCAATTTCTTTTTACCTCTTTTTATATATACATATATATATATTGTGTGGAGACTGGATAATAGTAAGGGAAGTTGAAGAAAGTACTTAAAAAGATGTTAATTCAAAGGTTTCTGGAGAATGGCAGCTTGGCTTTGGATCTAAGATGCGATACTCTACTACTTCCTAACATCCAACTAAGGTGAAAAAATAAAAAAAATAAAAAATATTTAAAAACCTAAATCCAACATCCACAAAGAATATACTAAAGGCTACTTTTGGTTATCAACAAGTTCGTAATGCAATTGGTGTATCTAGTTATTTCTTATGTGGAGGTTACATATTATATTTGTATAGTATAAATAAAAATGAATAATTAAAAAATATTTTTATTTTTTATAAAAAATTTATCTATATAGTATATATATATTAAAAAATATTTTTATTTCCTATACACATTCTAAAGTGATTGAATAGTATTCGTACTTTTATCGCCAAATATTTAATACACGTATTATATTTATTTTATATAATACTTTATGAATATAATGAGTTTTATATAATTAAAATTCCTAATAATTTATATAAATACTAGTTATTGTTACATAGTTATCTTTAAGTCGTGTCATAATTATAATTTAAATAGTATAAATATACATATAAAATAATATTTGCATAATTTAAAAGTAAATACAAACATTAATACATATAATAATAATATCAAAATAATTCATATTTTTGTTCCTCAACAGTTATTTTACATTGTATTTTACTCATACCTCTATGAATTTATATATTATCTATTTGTGTATTTTTTACTTATTTTTTATCATAATTTTTAATAAAAATTATAATATACTCTTACGTATTAAGTATTTAATTTTTTTTAGTTCCGCATTTAACTAAATATGCTTGTTGTAATGTTCTGCATTCCAACCTACTTATGGTAGCAGCCTATATTGAACCAATCACCTCATTAAAAAATATTAAAAACAAGCTAGGTTTGGTACTAAGAAAATTCACCTCTATAATGGAAATGCTTTAGTCTTGATCGGTTTGTGTACTGGTGGACTTTGCTCATAAAAAACACACTATGTTTGGTACTTGAATTTTAAAGGATATTCACCTCTATGGTGGATGTGCTTCATCTTGATAGGATTGTGGTGACCAACTACATTGATTGCAACTCCTCTATTTTTTTGCTCATATATATATATATATATGGTAAAATCTTAGTGAGAATAAGGAGTCCCTTCAAATGATAAAACTTTTTGTTTTGTTTTTTTGAATTTTTTTTTTGCCTTTTCTTATTCTCACCAAAATCCAAAATTCAAAGTGAACATAAGAGTCAATTAGAAAATTTTGAAAGTAGAAATTAAATTCTGTTTAATTCCACATTTTATGAATCAAAATTCTATCTTATTTAATTTTTAGTAGTTTAAATGTCACGGTATCCACCATATTTATGATGTATATGATTTTTTTTTTTTTCATTAGATCTAAAGTGATATAAATTGGTATTAAAAAGAGACCTTGATAAATTGCAGATGATTAATTTTAAATGTCAATTCATGTCATGTTAATGACAACAACTAAAAACATTAATTAAGTTTTATGAAGAATAATATAATAGAGTTACTACTGGAGTAAAGTTTAAGTAATAGTCGGCCTTTCACAGTTTCACGACTAATCGCCCAGTCAACGTTGAGTTTTAATCGCAGAGTTGTCACCCTACATTTTGTTAAGGAAAAAAAAAAACAGAAGAAGAGGAAAGCCATGTAACATTGTAGGCTAGGGTGATTCGTACCATCTATACTGATAAAAGGGATTGGACTGGGATAATAAGAAAAAGAATCTTGTTTTTGGAAAAGTCTTGAAAAAACTAAAGAGATTTTTAAAAGGAAAATTAAATGAAATGTTGGGAATGTAGGGCTTGTTTGGTTATGTTTGTATTGAAAAATCTCATTTTCATTTTGTTAAGACGAGTTTTCAACTTTTTATTTATTTTCGTGTGAAAAATAAAAATATGTTTAGTTATATGAATTATGATAAAAAATTTATAAGGTATAGAATGAGAATATATTTGGTTTAATATATTATTTTTAATATTTTTTATGAAAAAATATAATAAAATAATAATTTATTAAAAAATACGTAAGTGATGGGTCTCATTGAAATAATATTAGTTGAAAAAATAATAATATATAATAAAAAAAAATTGGTAGTGGTGGATCCACTTTCAATAATTAATTTGAATATGATAATTCATTAGAATGATTTGTAAGAGGTGGGTCTCATAATATTTTGAAAAATAATAACATATAATTGAATAATTTTATAGTGGTGGATCCATTTTTAATATTTATTTTCGATATGATAACTTATTAGGATAATTTATTGATGGTGGATCTTATTACAATAATTTATTCTAAAAATAATATATTATGTAAATATAAGTGGTGATGGTGGGTCTATTGGTACAATAGAATGTTAAAATTTGAAATATAAGGTTGGGAATATATCTACATCTAGCAAAGGGGAATTAAACATTGATTTAGGTGTTTCTAATGATGTTAGTGATGATGAATGGGATTTATCATTGGCAGAAAATCATCTCCCTCACACTCCTTTGTCAGAGTATATTGAAATTGTTGATTCGTTCTTGTGGGAGCTACTACTCAAGATAAATTTTTTGTGAAATCGGCTTGCTGCATGAAAACATTATTGTGAAAATTACAATGCTGCAAATTGAAATAACCTTTGGAAGTTACATTTATGAGAAAAAATGAAGTATTTTGATTGGTTGGTAAGGTTTAGTAAACTCTGCACTAAAGCTTTGAGATGTGAAAGAGGCTGTGATGCATAACAGTAATTATAATGTACATGTAGTATAGGAAATTGTAAGTTTGCACAAGATTATATGGCTGAATATCATTATTGAGAAATCTTATTCTCCTACTTCAAATATTTCTCTTTCGCTTCCATGATAAATTCTCCCATTCTTTTCTTGAATGGTTAAATATATATTTACTTAAAGAAAGAATGTTTTTCAAGGTATTATATGTTAGAAATTTAATTCTTATCGTATAAAAATAATTTTGATTTGATTTACGATCAAATCGGCAACAGTGGAAAAGCGCGGTATTAGATATTACAATAATTTTCACAAAACTAATGTAATTGTATGAATATGTAATTTTAATCAGCTATACAAAATATAACAATTATATTAAAGAGAGTTTTAGAAAGCACAACCTTATAAAAAAAACTAATTCTTTTTCTAATGATGCTTTTAGACTGTTCAAGTCGTTCTCACCAAGTTTCAATCTGATTGAATTAGACTAATCCAAACCTCCACAATAATGAGAACGAGTAAATGTTCTTAATACTAAATTAAATTATATTGTATAATTTATCTTGTGATATTTTCAAATCATGAAATCACATGACTAGCTTTAAGAGAGGGAAAGGAAAATATTCAACAAATGTCTAGAGAAGTCTTTAGAAAATAATGTCTCTTAGGAGAGAGAAAGGGAGAGATTCTCTTTTATCTCTCTTGGTATAAAAAACGTGTGTTTTAGGAGAGAGAGTGAGAGATTCACTTTTATACTTGTTGAATCACTAGTTTTTTAATCTTCCTCAAACTCTAATAGGCAAAGATACCCTTATCTGATATGAAAGTTATCACTAACTTTCTTTTATAATTATCTAGAATTCATAATTCAAGACAATAATTATAAATGTCAAAATAAATATCGCATATTTATTTATTTATTGCCCAACAATATCAAATATTCACGGTAATCTTTAATATTTATAATTAACACCCAGTTTAGGAAATAATTTTCTACAATTACACGTACCATTAAATTTATTGCATAAAATTTATTTCAGTGTTTATGAAGGTGGATTGAGGACTTATGGAACTATAATTGCAAGCTCCAATAAATATAAATAATTAAGTAAACTTTTTAATTAATTTATCCAATTTATTAAAATTCCAAGATTACTCACTAAAATTCTAGAATTGCACTCTTGTAATTATAGAATAATTTACTCTAATCAACACTGAGTAGTCCATCGATATAATCATTATATATGGTTTGACTCTGCATAGACGATTCATAATTAGAGCTAGGTTTTTCGTTAACCTCTCTAAGTATCTCTTGTTCATTATCTATCATTAATTCATTAGTGAATAGTTAATTTATAATTAAGTTATAAATTTGAGCGCTCTATTGTTCAGTTTCAGAATTAACTAATTAAGATAACTGTCTCATTTCTCGGGGGAAGGTATGGATTCCATATTTGTAAGTTACATTCCTTTACCTATCCCAGTATGATTCCAAAATGCATGTGTTTAGGAATGGTGACTAATAAACCTTTAACGAACAAATCAAAGATTATATTGAAATAAATAGGAGTCAATAATCACTCAAAATTAAGATCAACCTACATATGATCATCTATTGATATTATTTGAATTTTCAAACAACAACAAAAATTATATAAAATTTCAAATTACATTTGGTCTAGTCTTATACAATCATATCATATAAAGTGTCTCTATTATGATATCATCACATCAATAGTTCGGATAAGACCATTGCATTCTTAATGTTAATAGACCACACTAATAATAATTTAATTAAACATCCCAACTTTAATTAATGTCATTATGGATTAATTTAGTTTATTATCCATAATTTTAATCCTCTTGTATATAACACTTATATACTAAGATTCTAATTACATAAATAAACAGGAATTTTCTAATATTTACTAGCATACCAATATGAATAAAAACAAGTATCAAATATTATTTTATTAATTCATCAATTAAGGTACTAATACATGCTTTTAGAGAATTATCCTATCATTTCGACTTATTTTGGTTGGCATATTTGGAAAAGGAGAAACAAGGCCTAAAAAGGGACTAAAATTCCATATAATGACTTGTCTTAGGATTATGTGAACGAGATATTTAACTCATTCTCTTTGCATAATACAAAATAATTATATCTAAATTCATATGCTAATTAGTTCTTTTTACAAAAATGATCAAACTAAAAGAATGAGAATGCACTGGGAAATCCAAGTTGTGCAAGTTCATTTTTTATTTTTATTTTTTTTTATTGGGGGGTGTTATTTAGGGATGATCATGGTAAATGGAGTGGTGTCTATTTTGATAGGATTGGAATCAATAATTCATTAATTGTTGCTATAACTTTAAGGTTACAAACCCAAGTATAGGTTGTATTAATTAATAAATTTCTTGTGAGTTTGAGGTCGATTCACAGAGAAGTTGTTTAAAGAATTCAGGATTATAATTCTAAAAAAATAGGATGTACGTGAATCAAAATATATAAAAAATTAATGTATATTGTAACTAAAGAAAAATCAAAACAATAAAAGTATTGAGGATTATGGATCTACTCTTAAGTTTTGGATAGAGAAATGGTTATTTATATTTTTTACCTTTATAAATTATTACTATTGAAATCTATACATAATAAAGGTTCTAATAGAAAGATATTTCAAATAAGTCATGTAATAAGGTAATCATGATATTGTCTTATTATTTGCAAATTATCTCTTAATGCTAATACTTATTTATGGGATCAAGCATTTATGCATACATTTGTCAACAACAAATCAAGGTTTTACATTAGTAGTCGATGGGGTAGAACCGTACAATAAGCTAAATGAACCCAAATATTTATTGTGCCATTGGAGATACATAAATCAAGAATCACCACAAAACAAGTAGGGTTTAGATCAAAACTCAAAATAATAATATAACATACTTAAATATTTTCTACCCTTATAACCGTTCCTCTTCATCCATCAAGAGGTTCACCCTTTTTTCTCAGCAAAATACATTTAGAAAGTCATAATAAAAGTAGCAAAAACTAAAAATAGAAGAAAAAATAGAGAATACATTTCTATTACTATTAGAAAACTTACATTACCAGAAAACATACATACTAGAAAACTTAGCCTAAAAAAACCCTCTACCCCCCATCTCTTACAAGTTTAATACATTGTATATCTATAGTACTTGGCGTATGCTAGAGATCAAATAAATAATGGAGGAGTTAATCAAGTGTTATGCTAGTTGTCAAGAGTTGGTAAGTTGTTACACGAAGTCCTCATAATTCTCACCTACCCCATTAAATTATATTGTTAGGTCAGATACAACAAGATTTTGGTGATAAGTAAAAAAACAAAAATTGTAGATCTTTCAGTGTTAATATATTATCGTATATCATGTGTTAAATTTAGCTATTAGATGAGGGAGATATGATCAAATTACCGAATTATATCCAAGAGTCGTCCTTTAACAGCAACCACATATTGCAACATATGTTTTTACTATTTTGACATATTTTCTCACCATCTTATCTCATAAAACTTGTTTATTTATCTCTTGTGTATAACATATTCAAATTTTAGTCCAAAATCAATTTGGCCTTAATAGATATGACCCAATTGGTCAAATAAGTCAATAGTGGGCTGAACTCTAAACTGAATTTTTGGTGATCCATTTTGTGCAACCATTTGGACGAACTTTCTGCTATAATCAAAACTGAATTAGGTTGACCTTCCAACAGAAAAGTTGTAGTTCTATCTCTTGGTTTTTAAATGAAGCGAGATTTAGGTCATTGGGCTTTTGATCATAAAGTTATGCTCAAAATACAAAAACTGCACAAGTCTGAAAATATGTTTATTTTGATCTTTTTATATTTATTGATTCCCTAACACAAAATATTAATAAAATAATAATATTAACAAAAATAAAATAAGAAAAGAATAAAGGATTTGATATAAAATATGTCAAAATATGCAATTATCAAATTTCTCCACACTTTAACCCTTATTTGTACTCGAGCAAGCCTTAAACAAACTTAAACTAATCCACTTTCGTAGAAAATCATGATTGCATTTAGCATATGCAACAAACCTTAAAACCCCTAGATGGCCTACAGAGGATGGGTTATAGTCTCGTGAGGTTTTTCGATGGTGATACTTGCAAACACCTATGATAACTATCTTCTAACTATTATTCTCAAGAAGCAACAAAGTAATATGGAAATAAAATCAAACAAGTGTTGAGTTTAACTTTTAGTCATTCAAAAGGCAATATATTTCCATAATAAGCATACTCAAGTATGTGTGTGGATAGTTAATGTCAACAGTGATGAAACTATGCATGTTTCAAACAAGTGAATTTTCATAGAATCTTACAAAAGCCATCACCTAATCTCTAATAGAAAAGTTAAACATCATAAGCTCTTCATTTGGTGCAAATCTCCACTATACTAAAAGCACCACACAAAATCAAAAGGTCCTCAACAAATGTTGTAATGGAGCCAAATGGTAGTAATGTGGCTAAAAAATAAAATGATAGAATGCAACAAAGATTCTAAAAATTTCATGGAGTTAGAAACATAGAGTTTTTCAATAGAGAATTCTCAAACTCTATGAATTTCGACACTTGGGTCTATTATTATTAAATTAGACCCCTTTTCATTTTTTTTTCATCTTTTTTTCATCTTGCAACTTTCCATTTTTAGTTGCAACTCGTAATATTTTTATCACTTGCAATTTTTCTTTTTTTTTTTAGAGAAACTCCCCCACACTTATCTTGTATTCCAACCTAAATTTCTTTTACAAGTTCACTCTGTCAATGGAATGTTTCTTAAACTCCAAATCATTTTTAAAATAATGGTTGGATAATAGTGTATTTAGGTTAGGTAAAAAGATACGGTTACAAAAAAATATTTATTTATTGAAAAACTCAAAATGGCTCACTAAAGGGATGTTCTCTTAGAACATCACATGGGGAACAAGCTGATTTGGCAATGGTGCTAGAAAACTTAATGCCTTAATCATTTTTCTAGTGGTGTGCTATCAGTTGTTCACCTCGACAGACCAAAAGAAAAAGTTCTAATACTCAACCCCTACATGTTAAAGATTCAAGTGATGATTAGAGCGAGGGCATAAGAACTTCCTATTTTGACATGATTGTCTTCACACTGAATAACATAACTATTTATGCAAAAAAAATTGAGTATAATTATCGCAAAAATATATTAACCAAATAACAACATCAAAGTCCAAAACAACACCCATCATCAATCAAACCACATTATTCATTCTTAGTTTTAATCATTGAAATTGGAAGAATATCTACGACTCAAAAAAATTAAAAAAAAATTGGTAATTCATAATTTTTTGTTAAAAATTCACAAACTTGTCATGTTATGCAAAAAATAGGGATGCGTCTCAAGAGTTTTACAATTATCCTTTATTCTGCCACTATTTTTCCTGGTTTCAATGGACCCACAAGAAAATACACTTAATTTTTTTTTGAAATAAAATACTAGAAAAATACAAATTAAAAACGCAAGTCATGATACCAACTATCCTTCCCCCAACCTAATCAAGACATTGTCCTCAATGTCAAAAATAGATAGGAAAGTAGAGTTAAAAGATATCACCTGAATTGTGGTTAAAAAAAATAAAATAAACCTAAAACAACACAAAACACACACTATTAGATTAAACCATTAACAATAAGTATCACAAACTGAGAGTCAAATTCAATTTTCATTTTTGACCATTGTTCCTATTGGACCAATCTACATGGGCCAATGCTAGATTAAGTTTTGGCACATATGCTGAAAGTTGATCAATCAGCTGGTCAGGTGTCGGAGCAGAAATGAGGATTCTTCTCGCAGACATTGATATAAAATCTTTTTTCACAGCATGATCTACAAAACATAGCAAACCATTATAAAAACCATTAACATTAAGAATACCTATAATTTTTGGTGAATGTTGAGTTGTGCCTAAGAGACAACTTGGAATAATTCCTCTAGTGTACCAAAACTGGCAGGTAGAATGATGAATGCATATGCATTGTTTAACATGTTAGACATTTTATCTTGAATATGTGACACTTTTAGCTCATCTCCGATGGTCATACATATTATGTACTGTTAAAGATTTTGAGATAATTCTAAGAACTTTGACTCATCCTATATGAGTAGAAATAACAACACTCCATTAACCCTAAACTGCTTCCCCCATATACTAAATGAATTTTTCTTTCTGCTAAAGTTCTACCAAATTATTGGCGGCCCCTATAAACTCACCATTTTTTCCTAAATTGGATCCACAAAAGACACAAATACAGTTGAATTTACAAGTCAAAGAAACTTCCATTTTTTATTTATTTTTATTTTTTAAAAATAAGTTGTACAAAAATAGAGTGAGTATGGTGCTATTTATTGAAGTGTGAATAAAGAATGCATTTATTGCATGTCTTTTTCTTTTGTCAGAAATGTTGAAAATAAGGACACATAAAATTTAAAAATTACCTACTTACACATGAATGTACATATAATTGTGATTGTAGCTCACATCTTCCTCTGGTTTTACGTCTAGTAATGACTTAAATGCCCTCTATAGGTTGGAGATATGCTTCATATCCAGTTTTCTTATAAACTGGCAAACAGGGTATTTTAAATTAGATTTTCAAGACTATAAATCCTATATTCATTTCGAAAGCAATCCCATAAATCAAGAATTGCACGTTGTACTAGTCCATATGAATGCATCTCAAGAGTCAATATAATGTGATCTAAAGACTCCTTACTCAATCCATCCATAATGAATTTAAGTCTATCTTTTCAATTTTTAGAAACCATTCCTAAAGAACGACACTTTGTGTTGCAAGTTCATATAGTACAATTGTGACAAATTTTTATTTTTTTTGCTCTTTGTTTTTTTGAATATGTGCTTTTACAAAAACTAGACATGTATCTAGTAAGCAAATTTGAAAACTCACTTGCTCTTACCTTTGCTTCAATTATCCATCGTATGTCCTATGGGATGCCCTTGTGCATAAGTATTCTTAATCTTTTAATCCTGATTTTATAAATTTTTAAAATTTCATTTTTAGAAAGAAAAGAAAATCGCTTCTTGAGAGTTAGAAGAATGTTACCCATTTTGAAAAGAACAAGAAAAGAGAATGAGAAAAGCTGAGAAAATTTATACAGAGATTTCAGTTGTTTGGAAAACTAACAAGTCCAATTTTAATAGCCATGGAGTACCGTTATTCACCACTTAACTAGGAAAAGAAACAAAATAAAAGAAAGAAACCCTTCAAAATAAATAAAGTCAGAGAAAATAAGTATATATATACAACACTAATTATAACAAGGGTTAGAAAGAAAAAGAATTTCCTCTTGTGAAAATTGATTTTCTAGAAATGGTTTAACTTTTTGTCCATTTACTTTGAATATATTACCATTTATAGGATTTTCAATATCAATCACTCCATAAGGATATACTTTTTTTACAATAAAAGGACCACTCCACCTTGATCTCAATTTTCTAAGAAACAAATGCAATCGAGAATTATAAAGTAAAACCTTTTGACCAATCTCAAATATTTTTTTTAAAATTTTATTATCATGAAAATCTTTAATTCTTGCTTTATAAATTTTATAATTATCATATGCATCATTTCTCAATTCTTGAAGTTCATTGATTGGTAATTTGTATAATTTTGAAACTTCATCAAGGTTGAAGTTAAAATATTTTGATTGTCCAATAAGCTTTATATTCAAGTTCAACATGTAAATGATAAGGTTTTTCATAAATTATCCTATAAGGAGATATGCCTAAAGATATTTTGAAAGCAGTTCTATATGCCCAAACTGTATTGGTAAGTTTAAAAGACCAATCTTTACAGTTTGAGTTAACTGTCTTTTCCAAAATTTATTTTATGTCCCTATTTGCAAGTTCAATTTGTCCATTTGTCTGAGGGTGATAAGAGGTTGTAACTTTATGTGTGATTCCATATTTTCTCATTAAAATTTCAAAAACTTTGTTACAAAAATATTTTTCCCCATCACTGATAATAGATCGAGGAATTCCAAATCAACTTAAATTTTTTTTTTCAAAAATTTTATCACTATTTTGTGATCATTGTTTCGACAAGGAATTGCCTCAATCTATTTTGAAACATAATCTACGATAGCCAATATGGAAAGAAAACTAAATGATAATGGAAATGGTCCTATAAATTCAATACCGCAATAGTCAAATATTTCAATACCTAGGATAGGGTATAGAGGCATCATATTTCTCTTTGAAAGGGACCCTAACTTTTGACAATTTTCACAACTTTTACAGAAAGTGTAAGTGTCTTCAAAAAGAGTTGACCAATAAAATCCACATTATAATATTTTTGCAGTGATTTTCTTTGTTGAAAAGTGACCACCACATGCTTCTTAATGACAAAATTTTACAATATTACCTATCTCATTGTCAGGTACACATTTTCAAAAGATTTGATCATGACAGTATTTAAATAGGTATGGATCATCCCAATAAAAGTTTTTCACCTCAGTCAAAAACTTCTTTTTGTCTTGAGAGTTCCAATGCGATGGCATCTTTCCTGTCACAAGAAAATTAACAATATCAGCAAACCAAGGTAAAATAAAAATACTAAATAGTTGTTCATCAAGGAAAGTGTCATTAATGGGTGTGGTTTGAAATGAGTCATCATAAACAAGTCTCGATAAATGATCAGTCACCACATTTTATACTCCCTTCTTATCTAGAATCATAATATTAAATTCTTGGAGTAAGAGAATCCACCTAATCAGTCTCGGTTTGGCATCTTTTTTTGATAAAAGATATTTCAAAGTTGCATGATCACTGAAAATAACAACTGATGAGCCAACAAGATAAGATCTAAATTTGTCCAATGCAAAAACTATAATAAATAATTCTTTTTCAGTTGTTAAATAATTTAATTGAGCACAATTTAAAGTTTTACTTGCATAGTAAATAACATATGGTTTCTTATCTTTTCTTTGTCCTAAAACAACTCCAACAACATAATCACTAGCATCACACATTATTTCAAAAGGTAAAGTCTAATCTGGATGCTGCATGATTAGAGCAGTTGTAAGCATGCTTTTAAGCTTAATAAAAGTATTTTCACAATTTTCAGTCCATTCAAAAATAGTGTCTTTTGTTAGAAGATTACTCAAAGGTTTAGATATTATACTAAAATATTTGATAAATCTTTTATAAAAACCAGCATGTCCTAAAAATGATCTTACCTCCTTCACAGTCTTTGGTATTGGCAAATTGGTAATTAACTTAATTTTAGATTTGTCAACCTCAATACCTTGTGATGAAATAATGTGTCCAATAACAATACTAGTTGTTACCATGAAATGACATTTCTCCTAATTGAGCACAAGATTCTTTTCTTCACACCTGATCAAAACTTTTTCTAAATTAGATAGGCAATCATCAAATGAATTACCAAAAATAGAAAAATCATCCATGAAAAATTCAAGAAAATGTTCAACCATGTCACTAAAAATACTAAGCATACATTGTTGGAATGTAGTTGGTGCATTAATCCAAAATGCATCATTCGATATGCAAAAGTACCAAAAGGACATGTAAAAGTTGTTTTTTCTTGATCTAATTGGCATGTCAGACACTACTCTAACAATTGAAAGTATCAGCATGTAAAAAACTACCTAGATCAGCTCATGGTTATCACTTAATACATCCCTCTATAAGAAGTTGTCTAACACAACTCATGGGAAATTAACAATCCCCAACAAGAAGAGAAATATGACAGTTAATTAATAACTCATCATGTGGGAATACAATTGAAATTGCAAATGCTAAGTCTTAACTAGAAAATCTACACTTTAAGCAAAGCACCCTGGAGGCTCCATATCAACATGCGCACCTTGAGAAACCTCTGTTATGCACACAAAGATAAATAAGGTAGAGGTAAAACATGCTCACCCCAACACTTAGTTCATTAGAGATAAAGCTCTTCGACCATGACACTTAGTGCAGCAGCGGAGGAGCAAGAGCTCCTTCGACTAAGTACTTTGTCAAATCAAAATCAAACTGTGAGTCAGCTAAGCCACCTCACTTACCTTGGACAAAGAGAGGTCTCTCAAAATAAAACTCACTAGTGAAACAATGCCTTGTCCAAGCTAAACTCATAAACACATCATTATCTTACTTATGAGGGTCTATCTACATAGATCGAAATCCTTGTAATTTTGATCAAAATATTTTTGGAAGATAATTTAACGGAATACAACCAGAATACTCTTAGAGCACATCATGTGTTGGAAAAAAATAAAAAATAAAAAATAAAAAAGGGTAGATTGCTTGCTAAGCTCACCACTAGGTTGTGTGCCCACTCGAGCTGCTATCGTCTATTTTAGCTCGAGCTTTCCACTCAAGCTATGTGTTGTCTTCTACTGTAGCTCGAGTAGGACACTCGAGCTACTCATTGGGTTCACTATAGTCGCAGGGGCATGCACTGAATTAGTCTTTATTGTTCTTGAAAGATTATTCTTGATCCATCAATTGGATTCAAGGAAAAACATTACTCTGGATCTAGAATAAAAAATAATTTTAAAAATACTAGCGAATTCTTTTAATGGTGTTGCTCTTCATATTATGGACCTGATAGATGAGAGATATGTGGATCCCTGCGAGTTTTGATAAGCAAGGAATATAGCAATTGATTGCTTCGTTTCCTACATCAACTAGAGTGCTTGAAAAATATAATTTGAATTTAATATATTTGTTTATATTTTCACTTGAATATGCATGATCGTTAGAATCACTTTTGAATCAATGAGATAAATTTATATTTTATAATTTTAGAAACAATATAATAAACACCTTATGGGTATGATATTCTAGAGGAATGACTCATCTAATTATCACATGTGTTCTTCCTTCCAAAATATACCAATTCAAGTCAACAACACATGTAAGTTAAGAATTCCTAAACTCATCAATTCCTTCTCTCGAGTGTCGAATTGACTATGAGTTCCAACATGAATTTTGATATCTCTATAAAAACTCAAGAATAAAACTCTATAAAAGTTCAATGAATTCTTCTTTAAAATTTCAAAGGTTTCATAAGCTTCTTAACTCTATGATTCCTAGGATGTGTTATCCCTATAATCATGTATAATCTTCTCTCTCTCGAGTGCCGAATCTCATATATCAAACAATCTCAATTAGTGGCCAATTAATTAAAATGAAATACTAAACAAGATAACACAAACAATATTCTTTCCCCAAGAGTCTTCCAAAAGACCTGAAATCTTCCACTTTTCTTGACTTTTCTTTAAAAGAAACCTGAAATCATTCCCATTTTCTTGGCTTTTTCTCCTTTTTCTCTCCACCAATTTAGTGTATCCACTAGAGCATCACATGGGTAATGATGTATAGGTGTATCTAATGTGTATATCTCATAAAAATGCCAGAATTTATGATCCATTGCCTCTTATCGCAAAGAAAATGCAACAACATCTTTTTGGTTAGCAGGATGGCGCCTAGGCACAGTTGCTGTTGTTTTTCCCTCCTTCACTTCAGTACTTTTACACTATTCAGTCTTTTGTAACTAGTTTTTGACCTCATTCAAGGATGAATTGGCTTTTGACGGCTTCTAATGAATTGTATCTCTATGCCTTGGCTTTCCATAGGCACTTGAATCAACTAATATGACATCTGTAGACAGAGTTATGCCTGAAATACTAAAATGTATCATCACAGAAAATTACAACCCATTGCTGACTCTGAACTCAATTTTTCTCATTGAAATCGACCGAATTGGATTTTGTGGTAAATATAGAAATTGTAGATCTATCTATTCGCTTTCCAATGATATAAAATTGGGGCTGAACGTTGTGATTAAAATATAAAAACTGCCATTAGTAGCACTATAACTCGAATTCTTCAACATTTCAACCAAGTTTTTGATTTCTTTCCATTTTCTTCTCTTATTATCATTACCTACAAGATTTCAAACTAAATACATAAAAAGTAACAAAAATACTTGAAAACAAACTAATTATTAATCATAAAATATATGAATTATTGGCATAAAATCAACTTATCAATCATACCATAACAATTATAGTAATACCGCAGATTTGATGCGATTTTTAATGATCTCGTAATTTTTAAAGGTTGTAATAGAATAATTAAAGTTTCAATTTATACTTTTCTACGCACTCCGATTGTTATAGAATATAAAGCAATCAATTACTAGTACTTTTTTTGAATTTGGTTCATAGGAATACAAACATTTCCCATCTAAAGTAGTTCACACTTTGAGCAAAAATACAAAATCAGAATTCTGCTAGCAATTTTGATTTCCTTTCTAATCTAGTTGAGGAGTGTGTATAAAAATATTAATTCCTGTAATCAACTAGTGATAAAAGAATTAATACTTAAAATTAAAAGATGAAATTTATGGAGAAAAATGATGGTTGAAGAAATAATTTTTCTTCTCCCTTTTTAATGGCCAAAAATTAAATGATGTTTCTTCATACTATAATTTTAGGCCATGAGGTATATGTAAGGGGCTCAGTTCAATAGTCCTACTCTTGTATTTTGTGTCTCCTTTTAATTTGTTGGAAGGTATTTTGGTTCATCTAAACTTCTTTCAATCTTATCTTTTTCATATTTTTTAAAGATATTCAAGATTACCCAAGAATTCCAAACTCTTGACTTTCTATCATTTTTTTCATGGGCTTTTCCTAATAGGCCTTAGTGAATTGTGTTGGGACTTAAAAATAAATCCTACAATTAATTCAATTAATTATCTTACGTAAATTATTTAATTTCATCTAGCGCATCTAATGAAAATTAGACCAAATTAAATAATCTAATTATTTAATTAAGTAAATTAATTTAATAGTTAAATTAATTTATGGACTACACAATTAATTTGATCTAATCAAATAATTATTTCACTCCAATTGCGCTCTTTAATCTTATTAGGTCTAATTAAATAATTCAATTATTTAGTTGAAGAATTAATTCAACTCCTTAAATTAATTTAAGCCCCCAATTAATTAATATCTATTAATTAATTAGATTAAACCCTTTGGATCAATCCCTGAATTAGAAATATTCCATCTCAAATTGTGTGTGACCCTTTAGATATGACAACTAAGCTAGCAGCGAGCTTGCAACATATACAACTTATGAATAATAATTATTCTGATTAATTAATCCAATTAATTAGTCCGCTTGAAATTAACTCCTTAATTTCAAGAATCTCACAAGTCACGGGAAATACCTAGTAAGTGTATCACGACTACATAGACTTGGGTGAAATAGCGAGTTAACCTATCTCAATTATGAGTATCATACACGCAAGGTCTTTCTGTCAACTAATCTTTTGATTGAGTCTAAGGTATGGATCAATAGTCGAAATCCTAATTGTTCAATAACTATAATTCAATTTCAAGTTTGAATGACTCATGATGAATCATTAGAAAACCTCGTCTAATATTCATCCTGCCTTAGCCAAGGGCTTATGAGTCATGAACTGTGAAAACATAGGAGATTCACTTATTCTACTACATAAGTGACGGATCCTTTATTGACCATTTATTAACCTCTGTACATATCAATGCAATATCCAATGTATCTCCTTTGTGATTTTCAGGTAATCAAAAGTTACATAAAAAAGAAACACAACATGCAAAGGCTACCATAGTGTCTCACGTCCAAAGACGTAACATGGAATTTCTTATTTCCACAAACAAGTTTCCAATTAAGAAATTCCAGTGGGCCTGTTTAGTGTACTTATTCCCTAACAAGCACCCGCATACATGCACTAGTGTTATTACACTAATATTCATGGAGCGAGACATCTTCCTCATGCGAGCATGCATCATATGGGTGAGTCTGTTAGGCTATTCGATGTCCATTCTCAAAAAGCTATTGACTCAGAACTAATTTAAGACCAAAGCCATAGAAGCATATTCCATGATCACCATCAAATGAATGACCATGCCCCATAGCTAAATTTGGTCTAGGGACTTTATTTAATTACAAGAAGTAATTAAAGATAAATAAATTTGCCTCTTTATTAATATGATTTGAAAAAGATTATTTTTACAAATATAAGAGTATAAAGAATGCACAATCTAATTGACACGCCGGGCACTACTCTAACAATCTCCTACTTGCCCTAATGCCAATTGCCTATATACTTTATGCCCACCTCTCAATATGTCAATTGAATACCTTTTGCGCTAGAGGTTTGGTTAGTGGGTCTGCTATATTTTTTGCTGAAGCAAATCTATCTACTATAACGTTGCCTCTACCAATGATCACTCTGATCAGATGGTATCTCCTCATGATGTGCTTGGATCTTTGATGAGGTCTTGGCTATTTTGCTTACGTAATAGCTCCGTTGTTATCACAGTAAATCAATGCAGGATCAACAATGGATGAAACCATACCCAACTCTTGGATGAAGTTCCTTATATAAATAACTTTTTTTGTTGCATCGCATGCAGCAATATATTCAACTTTGGTAGTAGAATCTACAGTTGTCTTCTGCTTGGAACTTTTCAAGCTGACCGCACCACTATTTAAGGTGAATACATATCCAGATATTGACTTTGGGTCGTCTATGTCGGACTGAAAACTAGAATCTGTGTAGCCTTCTAGTTTTAGTTCTCAAGAGCCATATACAAGAAAGATATCCTTAGTCCTTCTCCAATACTTCAGGATCATTTTATGGCTTTCTAGTGTTACACACCTGGATTGGACTAATATTTACTCGTGATACTCAGAGCATATGCGACATCAGACCTTGTACATAGCATACCATACATTATGCTTCCTATGGCGGAAGCATAAGGTATGCGCGTCATCTTTTCCCTCTCCATAAGAGTTTTAGGAGATGTTGCCCTCGAGAGAGAAATCCTTGACTCATTAGCAAGAATCCTCGCTTAGATTCCTCCATGCTAAACCTTTTTAGCATTTTATCTATGTACGTAGATTAGAATAGTTCAATTATTCTTTTTGACCTATCTCTATAAATCTTTACTCCAAAAATAAAGGATCTTTCTTCCAAATCCTTTATGGAGAACTGATTAGACAACTAAGTTTTAGTTGACTGCATCATCTCTACATCATTTTCAATGAGTAGGATGTCATCAATATATATTATAATAAATATCACTGCACTACCACTAACCTTCTTATAGATACAGGGTTCATCCGGGTTTTGTGGAAATCAAATAATTTGATTGCCTCGTCAAACTGGATGTTCCAGCTTTGAAAAGCCTACTTGAGTCCATAAATAGATCTCTGGAGTTTGCAAATCTCTTACTTACTCCTTTGGAATATGAATCCTTCTGGCTACCTCATATAGATTTCTTCCTTAATATTTCCATTAAGAAAAGTAGTCTTCACATCCATCTACCATATCTTGTAGTCATAATATACTGATAAAGCTAGTAGTATCCGAATGGATTTAAGCATTGCTACTGATAAAAAAGTTTTCTCATAATTAATTCCTTACTTCTGAGTACAACCTTTTACAACCAATCATGCTTTGTAGGTAGTTACCTCTCCATTTACTCCAAGCTTATACTTATAGACCCATTCGCAGCCAATAGGAACTATTCCTTATGGTGGGTCTACCAAGGTCTATACCCTGTTGGAGTACATGTAGTCCATCGAATTGCATGGCTTCTTGTCATCTTCCCGAGTTGATGTCCGACATTGTCTTTCCATAAGTCCTTAGATCATCATCCAATGGGAGATTCTCCTCATTATTCTCTAACAAAAAATCATACCTCTCAGGTGCCTTTAAGATCCTATGGGATCTCCTAGGAGAATGTGTGTTCGAAAGCCCAGCCTTAGCTGGTTGACCCGTTACTGCGTTTCTAGGGAGGCTTTGTGGTTCTTGAATTTTTTCAAGCCCTACGACTTCTCCATTTCTATCTAATAGAAACTCCTATTCCAAAAAGGTGGCATTCCTTGAAATAAACACCTTTTGTTCCGAGGGGTCGTAGAAATAGTATCCAATAGATTCCTTTGGATACCCCACAAATCTACATAAACTAAATCTCATATCTAATTTATCTCATACATGCTGCTTCACGTAAGCAGCATACCCTATACCTTAAGGTATTTGTAAGAGAGTGGTTTCCCACACCACATCTCATATGGTATTTTGAACATCGACTTTAATGGTACTCTAAATAATAAATATGCCGCCGTTTCTAGAGTATAGCCCCAAAATAAAAGAGAAAGTCCAGTAAAACTCATTATTGATCAAACCATGTCCAATAAGGTTCGATTTTTAAGCTTCACATCTCTGTTGAATTGGGGAGTTGCAGGAGGGGTCCACTGAGGGAGAATATCATTTATTTTAGATAATCAAGAAATTCTATGCTTAAGTATTCACCTCTTCGATCTAATCGAAAAGCCTTGATACTTAGCCCAGTTTGTTTCTCCACCTCACATCTGAATTATTTGAACGTTTCAAAAGCTTCAGATTTGTACCTCATAAGGTAGATATAACCATACCTAGAATAATTATTGGTAAAAATTATAAAGTAGTGATAGTTTCCATAAACACTAACACTCAATGGCCCACATATATCTGGATAGATCAAATTCAATAGATTTTTGGCTCGTTCCACTTGTCCAACAAATGGTGATTTGGTCATTTTTCCTTTAAGACATGACTTATATGTTGGCATTCCTTGCTCTTTCGTAAGATTGAGCATATGGGCCAACTTATGAATTCTTTTCTCAGATATATGACCTAATTTATCATGCCATAAGAGTTGGGAACTATAACTATCTATTTTTCTTTTATTTTGTTGAATATGGAAAAAGGAGTTTTGGGGATTAATAGAATATAAACCATTCACAAATATGCTTGAGGTAATTAGAACTGAATCTTTAAAAATGAAACATCTTCTAAGTTTTATTGAAAAAGTAAAACCTTCTACATCCAAAATAGGAATGGAGATAAGATAATCTACAAATATAAATGAGGCAAAATATTAGCATACTTTCAAAATCATATTCATTTATAATAATGTCTTAAATAATAAATGTCTCCCACTATTTTATTCAAATTCCATACTCCTAATGGTAATTCGAAAAATCTTATTTCCTAGTAGACTTGAGGCCTAATCAATATGTCATATGTCCTAATTTTATGAGCCCATTTAAGGTAGTTAACTTTTAACAATTGTATCTCCATACAACCCTTAAGCTATTGTACTCATTTCTTCCCATATACTCTAATTTTATGAGCTCATATGGTACTAAGTGTCAAGCAAGACCTATCAAGCCTTCATGTAGATGGAGCATCAAAACTTTCCATGACTCATGGCCAATGTAGAAAAAAGTCCATCCCATGGGCATCACTATGCTTAGTAGATATCACAACTTTCCATTACAGAGTCATTCCATGACTCATGGCCAATAATAAAGTAAGATAGCATCGTCATATCAACTATTTTTTATGGTAGGCATAGATTATTAGGTCTTACCTAATTTTATCTATATTTGCTTGAAATCGGTATTCAAAAATCCTTTACTTGAATTTTAGTTCAAGTGGGGTATTTATGTTAACCAAGACCTCATCAATTTTAATCTTGATTAATTTAATAAATTGACAAGCAAATCAATTAAATAAACCCTATGCATGCATCTAATACATACTTAATCTAGATGATCATGGGCTATTCCTATGCGATCCATTTGAGCCAAAAATGGATGTAGATCAATCTAAGAGTAATAAAATAAAAGTAGAAACTAGTTTCTATTATATGAATATACCCCATACATTCATGGGTCTTCCCTTGATCTTTGTCCTGGTCTTTTTTATTTTTATTTTTAAAATTAAACATATTATAAAATCAAAAAATCATATTTTGTAATTTAACATGATAATGTGCACAACCGGTGTGTGTTGCTGTTACATGCTGGGCGCCCAACGGGCGTGCATAGGCACTGTGCGGCGTGCCATGTATGATTTCTCCTTCTAATCGAATCAAATTCAATCATACATATTCTGTTTAACAATTAATTTAATTGCAAAATAATTTTATCGCAATCAGAACTACAACAGATCAATCAAAATTTAACAATTAAATTCACAGGCATAAATCAAATCCAATTAGAATTGCACAAATCGTGGCTCTGATAACATTGTTGGTTTTGCGTGATCCCGTGGTATACGCAACAAAAAATTAAAAATTTTAAAACATCCTACCATAATAATTATAGCAATACCTCAATTCTGATATAATTTCCAATGATCTCGTAATTTCTAATGATTGTAATAAAATAATTAAAATTTTAACTTATACCTTTCTATGCACTTCGGTTGTCGTAGAGTATAAAACAATCAATTGCTAGTACTTTTTTTGAATTTGGTTCATAGGGATCCAGATGTCTCCTCTCTAAAGTAATCTACACTTTGATCAAGAACATAAAATCAGAATTCCGCTGGCAATTTTAATTTTTTTTCTAATTTTATTACCTAAATTAATTAATTCCATCAAGCCCATCTAATCAAATTAGATCTAATTAAATAATTCAATTATTTAAGTAAGTAAATAAATTTAACAATTAAATTAATTTATGAACTAAACAATTAATTTGATCCAATCAAATAATTATTTTACTCCAATTGAGCTCCTTAATCTTATTAGGTCCAATTAAATAATTTAATTATTTAATTGAATAATTAACTCAACTCCTTGAATAAATTTAAGCCCTCAATTAATTAATCTATTAATTAATTGGATCTAACCCTTTGGATCAATTCTTAAATTAGAAATGTTTCATATCAAATTATGTGTGACCCTTTACGTTTATAATTAGGCTAGTAGTGGGCTTGCAATATTTGAAATTTATGAATAATAATTATTCTGATTAATTAGTCCACTTGAAATTAACTCTTTAATTTTAAGAACCTCACAAGTCATGGAAAACACCTAGCAAGTGTATCATAACTATCTAGACTTAGGTGAAATTGCAAGTGAACCTATTTCAATTATGAGTATCATACACGTAAGGTCTTTCCATCAACTAATCTCCCGATTGAGTTTACGGTATGGATTAATAGCCGAAACTCTAATTTCTCAATAATGATGATTCAATTTCAAGTTTTAATGACTCATGACGAATTATTAGAAAACCCCCATCTAACATTCATCTTGACTTAGCCAAGGACTTATGAATCATGAACTGTGAAAATATAGGAGATTCACTTGTTCTACTAGACTAGTGATGGATCATTTGTTGACCACTCATTAACCTTCATACAAATTAATGCAATATCTAATGTATCCTTTTTGTGATTATCAAGTAATCAAAAGATACATCAAAATGAAACACGACATTCATAAAACTACCATGGTGTCTCAAGTCAAAAGACTAATCGTGTACTATCGTAACATTGAATTTCTTATTTCAACAAAGCCTTCTGGATGCTTCATATTGATCTCTTTCTTAATGTTTCTATTAAGGAAAGCGCTCTTCACATCCATTGGCCATATCTCATAGTTATAATGTGTGGATATGGCTAGCAAAATCTAAATGGATTTAAGTATCGTCATTGGTGAAAAAGTTTCCTCATAATTAATTTCTTGCTTCTGAGTATAACCTTTTGCAACCAGATGTGCTTTATAAGTTGCTACATCTCAATCTACTCCAAGATTCTGCTTGTAGGCCCATTTGCAGCCAATGAGAACAATTCCCTATGGTGGATCCACTAAGGTCCATACTTTGTTGGAGTACATGGAGTCTATCTCAGATTGCAAGGCTTCTTACCAATTCTCCGAGTTGATGTCAGACATCGCCTCTCCATAACTTCTTAGATCATTATACACAGAGAGTCCCTCTTCTTTGTTCTCTAGCAAAAAACTGTACCTCTTAGGTACCTTTAAGATCCTTTTGGATCTTCGAAGAGGTTGTGCCTCAGATGGCCCAGCATCAGTTGGTGTGTCATCTACTGCATCAGTTGGGGCATTCTGTGGTTCTTGAACTTCTTCAAATTCCACGACTTTGCCATTCCTATCTAATAGAAATTATTCTTCAAGGAATTTGACATTTCTCGAAACAAACACCTTTTATTCAGAGACGTCATAGAAATAGTATCCAATAGACTTCTTTGGATATCCCACAAACTTGTATAAATTAGATCTCATATCCAACTTATCTTCCACTAGCTACTTCACATAAGTAGCATACCCTCATACCCTAAAGTATTTATAGGAAGGTGTCTTACCACACTACATTTCATATGGTATTTTGGGCATGACTTTAGATAACACCCAATTTAATAGGTATGCCGCCATTTCTAAGGCATAGCCCCAGAATGAAAGAGATAATATAGTGAAGCTCTTCATCCATGTCCCTACATTTCGCAACTTCATTAAATCGTGGAGTAGCAGGAGGAGTCCACTATAAGAGATGATCCAAAAACTCCATACTTAAGTATTCACCTCCTCGATCAGATCGAAGAGATTTTATACTTAAGCAAGTTTATTTCTCTACTTCAGTTCTGAATTTTTTGAACTTTTCAAATACTTCCAACTTGTACCTTAAAAAGCACATATAACCATACTTAGAGAAGTTATCGATAAAGGTTAAAAAGCAGTTATAGTTCCCTCAGGCACTAACACTTAGTGGTTCACATACATCTGTATGGATTAAATAAAATAGATGCTTAGCTCACTCCACTTGTCCAACAAATGGAGATTTGGTCATCTTTCCTTTGAGGTAAGATTCACAAGTTGACAGTTCTTGCTCATTCTTGAGATCAAGCAATTGTGCTAACTTGTTAATCATTTTCTCAAAAATATGCCCTAATCTTGCATGCTATAGGCTCATGAAACTGTGATTATCTAATTTTATTTTATTTTGTTGAATTGTGAAAATGGGGTTATGGGGAGTAATAGTATATAAATAATACGTCAAATAACCCAAATAGATAAATTCAGACTACTTGAATTGAATTCAACTCGGATAAAAATTCAATCAATTGTAAACCCTAGGATCAACTCAATGTAAATTAAAAAAAAAGAATTAACCAAGAAAAGTCAATTTTTATTCTCAATGGTAAATCTAAAACCTTGTCTATCTAAAACTGGAATAGAGACAATGTTCTTAATAATATTTGGAATGAAAAGATAATTGTTTAAAACTATTACAGAACTATTGTCAAAAGCTAGATTAATGGTGCTTATAGCTAATACAACAACTTTTGCTCTATTCCCTATCCTTAGGACCATCTCTTGTCCATCCAGCTTCGTACTTCTTGTCATAATCTATAAATCATTGCAGATATGTGAGCCATAACTAGTATCTAATACCCAAAAGGCATCATAAATAGAAAGTTAACTTCAACAAGATATATACCTGAGCTCTTCAGGCTTATAAGATACTTTTTGCAGTTCTTCTTCTAGTGCCTTGGTTTGCCGCAATAATGACACTTATCATTAGCTTGAGAAGAAATCTTCTTGACATTGCCCTTCGCCTTCAACTTGTTGGGTTTGGAGGAACCCGTTCCTTTCTGTTTTCCTCTCTTGGGTTTTTTAGCCTTTGATCTAAAAGAAGATCTAACAAGCAGTACCTACTTATCCATCTTCATGGAGAACTCAGCCGTCTTTAACATGTGCCCAAGCTCAGGGAGACTAGTCTCCATGTTGTACATGTTAAAGTTTACAACAAATGTGTCAAATGAGGGAGGCAGAAACTGCAATAAAAGATCCGTATAGAGTTTGTTCTCTATAACAACTCTAATGGATACTAGCCTTTTAGTGAGAGCTATCATCTTCAATCTATGGTCATAGATAGAAGAGCCCTCAGCCATACGATATCTAAAAATCTTCTTTGAGATTTGATATCTCGTCTGTCGAGTATGTTTACCATATAACTCTTATAGGTGAAAGAGTATCCTATAAGCAGTATCTTGATCCTTATTCTATCTCTGCAACTCATTTGGCATCGATGCCAGCATATAGCATCAAGCCTATAGATTGTCATCAACATGACGTACATAATCTGTATAAGCCTGTGAAGCAATATCCTTCGGTGGAATCGAAGGAGGCACGACATCAAGGATATATGCCCCATTCTTAGATTGAAAGACTATCTTAAGGTTTCTTAGCCAATCGACAAAATTTAGTCCAGTTAATTTGGACTTGAGTTGCCCATTGCCAAGTGCTGCAGCTCGAGGTGCCCAAGTGATGGCAGCCTGAGTATCGTTGCTTTGATGAACATTATGCCAAAATGGTTATTGCCCCTCGCCTAGAAAGGTTGTGTCTCCACAACCTGGTGAAATTAAGACGCAGTCGTAAGGTCGAGGCTGCCCGACAGTTTATAGTTTATTAGTAACTCATTAACTTATTATTTTGAGAAGATAGGTGGCTATAATTGTGTGCAACTGGGTGCAGGTTTTCCCCATATTTTTCTCCTAATTGCAAACAAATCCTTAAAAGAAAATTTAAGAAAATTTCCAATAAGCCCCTAAACTTTTTGGAAATTTTAAAATTGGCATTGTTTTTGCCGATAAAATTTAAAATTACTATTTTAACCCTCTAAATGATAGAATTTAGCCAAAATCGCAATGGGCACCTTACAGAGGAGGGAGTTTTTCTTAAAAGGTCATTTCTACCTAAAAAAGTTCTATTTTTTTTGTCAAAAATGAATAATGTTGATTTTTTGGTCAAACTAGCTCAAAAATTATACAACTTATGTTAATAAAATTTCTAAACTTCTCACAACTGCAACCAATCAATAATTTTTACTCCCGACTAATCTCCTATCGTGGAAATTACCCAAGCGTGGGGGGCTAAATGATGTACCCAGTTATAATTTGAGTCTAAATTATAATAATAAGAGGTCCAACCTAGTAGGACCAAGTCTGTAGGCTTAAGAAGACCTATCAAGCATATTTATAAAAAGACATATTTATTAATTATGCCCAAAAGTATTTAATCTTAGCCCAATAAGATGTACAAGCAAAATAGGCTAAAAAATTCGCAAATGGATTATGAGGCCCAAGTCCCAAGTTAAATACTTATAAATACCTTTCTCTATGCCATTTTGAAGTTACAAAATATTTTTAGTTCTCTACTTTCAGATTATTCATCTTGTTGTGGTTTTGATTTGAGTTTTAAAGGGTTATCATTGGGACAACCTTAGTGCCCTAACGATTTGCTGTATCGCAGGCAGAAACCCACCTAAGAGTTGAAAGCTTACGAGGAGTTGACGTTTGAGGATTTGGATCCATTTCACATTATCTTGGCATTGTCTGTGAGAACACCGCCAAGACAATGAGGATGCAGACTAGAACTAGAGATAGGGAGCCCAGCGCTTAAGACATCCCTCGTAAAGAAAGAGCCGACAATAATAGAGTGGACCAACTGTGGGAACCACTTCCTTAGCGTGATCCTCCACCACTATGTTTGGAGGAGCCATCTCAACCAGCAGTGCTATAGATAACTCAAGAGGCGCTGAGGATAATGATTGAGGATATATCAACCCAAGCTGTAGCTCTGGAAATAGCTCAATTTGCTAGTAACCAGTATAGAGAAGAACCCCTTCAATTAGCTCGTAGAAGTCAAGACTTCAATTTAGCTCCTGATAAGACTTAGCAGAGATGTGAAGTGATGAGGCACAGAGGGGTTGATACCCAGAAGGACCCTAGTAGTCGAGCATCCCTTCCAAAGGACAACTTAAAGTGACAAGGGAAGACTATGGCAAAATTCATTATGCTATTAACCATTTTGGCCGAGTCACAAGTACAGGTGAAGCGCTGCCTACTATTTTTTGTAGCACTATCTAAGCGTAGCCTATTCTCCCCCACTATCTTAGTTGGGTCTGGATCAATGTTTCCAACCTTACTGAGTATGATGGAACTGGCGACCCTCAAGAGCACCTTAACGAGTTCTATGTTAAGACAGACTTGTATAACTTAACCGATACCACTTTTTGATAGATCTTCTACACCAGGATTTCTAAGTGTGCATGGTTATGGTTCAACTAATTTCCTGATGGTAGTATAACCAACCTTGAGCAGCTAACGTAGGGGTTCTTGCACCAATTTTCTCTTAATTGGAAGTACCCCAAGACATTCACACACCTATTCAGGGTCGCCCAAATAGATAAAGAGCCTTTAAGGGACTATATCAGATGCTTAATGGAGGCAGTGCTTGAAATTCTATAGGTCAACATTGAGTTACTCACCCTGTCATCATGTAGCAGAACATATGCCAAGGGAAGTTCAAGGAATTCATTATGGGAAAACCCCCAAATACTGGAGGAGCTCCTTGCTATAATAGAGAAGTAAATACTCATTGAAGAGACCACATATAACGAGTAAGAGCAAAGTACAAGCACAGAGATTAGGAGAAGGGGAGCAAGAAGCAGACTGAAGGGCAAAGACATACCCCACTAGGATACCCACGATACACTCTGCTAAATGCACTGATGACATAAGTCTTAGTGGTTGTGGAACAACAAGGGTTCATTCAACCCTTGAGGAAGTTGAAGGATGATCTAAAGAGAATAAAGTCTAAAAAGTACTTTTGCTACCATCGCGATTGAAGGCACACCACTAGGACTATTTTTATCTAAAAAGGGAGATCGAAAAGCTCATTCAACAAGGATACCTAAAGGAGTTTATAAGTCAAAGCCCCCATACCCCTCAAGAAGAGGACTATCATCAACGCGGCACTTCCCAAATTGCATAAGAGTTACTCAGCTACATTAGCAGGAGTTATGCAAATGATAATCTCTGAGTTGTTGAAATCATTAACGTCATCTCTAGAGGACTCCTCAAGGCAGTGGAATAAGACGACATATGGAAAGAGCATCGTCGCACCACAAAGGTGCTACCAAGGTGGTGTAAAAGATAAGGAGTTGGTTAAGATCATTTACTTGAGTTTTTGCTTAAGCATTTTTCATTTTTCCCTAACTAAAATATTAGTTATCTTTGATACAATACTTTTAACTTTCTCGATGTGAACTTTTCTTTGAATTATAAATAAAAAATTATTCTTTTGAAATTAAATTACTACACTCTACTTGAATTTATAATTTCTATACTTCAGGGATCACGAAGGCCTACTTATAAGAAGTCAATAAAAGACTCATGGTGGCGTGTCCATATGTTCGCCTATGAGAAGCCTAAAGGACTCATCGTAAGACGTTGTGATGCCTACCTATAAGAAGTCTAGAATGACTTGAGGTGAGACATCAAAATGATTACATATAAGAAGTTTAAAGACTCTTAATAAGAAGTCAATAAAAGATTCATGGTGGCATGTCTACATGTTTGCCTATAAGAAGCCTAAAAGACTCATTGTAAGATGTTGTGATTCCTACCTATAAGAAGTCTAGAATGACTCGAGGTAATACATTAAAATCCTTACATATAAGAAGTCTAAAGACTCTTGGAAAATTATCAAAGTACTTGCTTGTAAAAAGTTTAAAGAGGCTCATGGCAACTTATCAAAAGTATCAGCCTGTAAGAAGTTACATAGATCAGGTCACTATGATCAATCAATACATCCACCTATAAGAAGTTGTCTAACACAACACATGGTGAATGAATGATCCCCAACAAGAAGAGAAAATGAAAGTTAATTAATAACTTACCACATAGGAATACAATTGTAAATGCAATTGCTAAGTCTTAACTAGAAGTAATCAACACTTTAAGCAACAACACCCTGGAGGCTCCATCCCGACATGCACACCTTGGGAAACCTCCACTCTGCACACAAGGATAAGTAAGGTAGAGGCAAAAGATACTCACCCCAACAATTAGTGCACTAGAGGTGAAGCTTCCTCGACCATGGCAAAGCTCATTTGACCAAGTACTCAATCAAATCAAAATTAAACTATGAGTCACCTAAGCCACCTCACTCACCGTGGACGAAGTGAGGTCTCTCAAAACAAAATTCACTAGTGAAACCATGCCTTGCCCAAGCTAACCTCATAGACAAATTATTATTCCACCTATGAGGATCTATCTACATTGATCAAAATCTTGGTAATTTTAATCAAAAAAGTTTTTGGAGGATAATTTAGCAAAAAACAACCATAATACTCCATAAAGCACATCATGTGTTGGAAAAAAATAAAAAAAATAGAAAGATCGCTTATAAAGCTAGCTATTACATTGTGTGCTCGCTCGAGCTAGCTGCTATTATCTGTTGCAGATCGAGCTTCCTACTCAAGCTGCATGTTGTCTATTACTGAAGCTCGAGTAGGATGCTTGAGTTGTTGTCACCCCCCTTAGCAACTCGAGCTGAAGGTTTGAGCTGCCCGCACTTGCAACTCTAGCATTAGGCATAAGCTGCCCATCGCTAAATATTGCAGCTTGAGCACTTAGCTCGAGCTGCCCAGGTCATGGTAGCCTGAGTGCTATTTCATTAATGAACATTGCACTAAAATGGTTATGATGCTGCCCCTCACCCAAAAAGGTTGCATCTCCACAACCTTGCGAAATCAAGGTGCCATCGTAAGGTCGAGGCTGCCAAGCAGTTTGCAGTTTACTAAAGAAGAAGATAACTCATCGACTTGTAGTTTGGAGAAATTAGATGGGCTATAATTGTGTGCAACTGGGTGCAGGATTTCTCCATATTTTTGTTCTAGTTGCAAACAGATCCATAAATGAAAATTTAGGAAAATTTTAAATAAGCCCTTGAACCTTTTAAAAATTGTAAAATTGGTACTTTTTTTGCCGATTAACTAAAAATTAACATTTTGACCCTCTAAATGATGGAATTTGGTGACACTCATGATTGGCCCTATATACTATATAGAGTGTTGCTCAGAAGGCCTTTTCTACTTAAAAAGTGGTATTTTTTTGTTGAAAATGGATAACATTGACTTTTTTACCAAACTAGGTAAAAAAATTATACAATTTAAGTCAATAAAATTTTTAAACTTCTCATAACTGCAACTAATCAATAATTTTTACTCTCGACTAATCCCTTATCATGGAAATTACCTAAGAGTGGGGGGCTATATGATTTATCTAATTATAGTTTAATTCTAAATTATAATAAGAGGTCTACCAATTGGACTAAATCCACAGGCTTAAGTGGCCCTATCTAGCATATTCATTAGAGAGGTATTTATTAGGTAAGCTCAAAAGTATTTAATCACAGCCCAATAAGATGTACAAACATAATTGGCCCAAAAATATGCTAATGGCCCGTAGGGCCTAATTCCAAGTTAAACACCTATAAATACCCACCTCCACGCCATTTTGAAGGTAAGCAATATTTTTAGTTCTCAAAAAGTTTTTAGTTCTCTACTTTCAGATTATTCATCTTACTCTGGTCTAATTGGAGCATCGGAGGGTTATAGTTGGGACAACACCGACATCTTAATGACTTGTGTGTATCATAGGCAGGAACCTACCTAAGAGTTGAAAGCTCGTGAGGAGCTGACATTTGAGGATTTAGATCTATAAAACATTATTTTGGCTCTGTCTGTGGGAATGTTACCAAGACATTAAGGATGCAAACCAAAACCAGATCTAGAAAGCCTAGTGATCAAGACGCCCCCATGAAAGAAGAGCTGACAACAACGGAATGGACCAGCTGTGGGAACTATTTCCTCAGCATGATCCTTTACCACCATATCTGAAGGAGCCAACTTAACTAGCCATGCTACAAATAAATCAAGAGGCGCTGAGGATAATTATTGAGGATATATCAACATGAGCTGTAGCTCATGCAATAGCTCAATTTGTTGTTAACCAATATAGGAGGAACCCTTTCAGTCATCTTGTAGAAGTCTAGACTCTACTCTGGCTCTCAATAGGACTGAGCAAAGGGGTGAAGTGATGAGGCGCAGAGGGGTTGATACCCATAAGGATACGAGTAGATGGGTATCCTTCTCAGAAGATAACTTGAAGCAATGAGGGAAGACGAAGACAACACATACCATGCCACCAACCTTTCAGCTGGGTCACGAGTATAGATAGAGCATCACCTCTTACTTTTTATAGCACTATCTAAGTGCAGCCTATTATCCCCGATAGAATTAGTGACCTTTAAGAGCACCTTAACAAGTTGTACGCTAAGGTGGAGTTATATAACTTAAGCGATACCACTTTTTGCAAGGTCTTCTGCACCACGCTTTCCAAGCATGCATTGTTATGGTTCAACCAACTCCCTAATGGTAGTATAACCAATCTTGAGCAACTGATGTAGGGGTTCTTGCATCAATTTTTTATCAAGCGAAAGTACCCTAAGACAGTCGCACACCTATTAGTAGTTGCCCAAAGAGATGGGGAGCCTTTAATCGACTAAGTCAAATGTTTCATGGAGGAAGTACACAAAATTCCATATGTCAACTATGAGATAGTTGTTAGCATCATGCAACAGAACCTACTCTAGGGGAGGTTCAAAGAATCCATTGCGGGGAGACCCCCAAACACACTGGAGGAGCTCCTTGCCAAAGCAGAGGAGTACATCTGCATAGAATAAACCACACTCCAAAGAGTAGAAGCACAGCGTAAACACAGAGATTAGGAAAAAAGGAACAAGAAGCAGACTAAAGGGCAAAGGCACACCCCACTAGGATACCCATAATACACTCACTAAATGAACCAATGATAGAAGTTTTAGTGGTTGCAGAGTAGCAAGGGATCATTCAATCCTCAAGGAAGTTGAAGGATAGTTCTAAGAGAATAAAGTCTAACAAGTACTACAACTACTATTGCGATCGAGGGCACACCACTGAGAAGTGCTTTCATCTAAAAAGGGATATTTCAAAAGCTCATACAATGAGGATACCTGAAGGACTTAATAAGTTAAGACCCCTATGCCCCTCAAGAAGAGGACTATCATTAATATGGCACTTCCTGGATTTAGGATGAGTTACTCGACTACCCCAGTAGGAATTGTGGAAATGGCAATCTCCTAGTTGCTAGAATCTTAAATGTCATCTCGAGAAGACCATTTAGTCGAGGCCTGCACAATGTTAAGGGGATGTTCCTCACGGCAATGGAATAGTAAGATGGATGGCAAGGGCATCGTCGTGCCACAAAGGTGCTACCAAGATGGTATAAAAGCTAAGTAGTGGGATAAGATCGATTACTTGAGTTTTTGCTTAAGCATTTTTCTTTCTCCTAAAGTAGAACATTAGTTATCTTTGATATAGTATTTTTAAATTTCCTTGTGAACTTTCCTTTAAATGATCAGTAAATTTATTCTTTTGAAATTAACTTACTATACTCCGCTCAAATTTATTATTTCTATACTCCAGGATCATGCATACCTACCTATAAGAAGTAAATAAAAGACTCTTGGTGGCATGCCCACATGTTCGCTTGTAAAAGCCTGAAGGACTCATGGTAAGACATTGCAATGCCTACCTGTAAGAAGTCTAGAATGACTCGAGGTGAGACATCAAGATGCTTACATATAAGAAGTCATGGAAAATTATTAAAGTACTTATTTGTAAGAAGTCTAAAGTGGGTCATGTTGTCTTCTGCTGTAGCTCGAGCAGAATGCTCAAGCTGCACGTCTCTACCATTTACAACTTAAGCTAAAGGTTAGAGCTGCCCGTCGCCAGAAATTATAGCTTGAGCACTTAGCTCGAGCTATCCAGGTCATAGAAGCTGTGCCATTGCAATGATGAATGCTGCGCCAAAATGGTTGTGATGCTGCCCTTCGTCCAGAAAGGTTGCATCTCCACAACCTGGTGAAATGGCACCATCGTAAGGTCGAGGCTGCCCGACAATTTGCAATTCATTGGAGAAGAAGGTAATTCTTCAACTTGCAGTTTAGAGAAGATAGGTGGGCTATAATCATGTGCAACTGGGTGCAGGTTTCTCCTAATTGCAAACAAATCCTTAAAAAAATAGAGAAATTTCAAATAAGCCCTCGAACTTTTTAGAAATTATAAAATTGGTACTCTTTTGGTTGAAAAAATTACAAAAATCAATTTTAACCAGAAATTTTGACCCTCTAAATAATGAAATTTGGCCAAAATCACTATGGGCTTTGTGTAAAGTATGGAGTTTTGCTCAGAAGGTCGTTTCTACTTTAAAAAATGTATTTTTTTTTAAAATGGATAATGATGACTTTTTGGTCAAACTAGGTATAAATTATACAATTTATGTCTATAAAATTTTTGAACTTCTCATAGTTGCAACTAATCAATATTTTTTACTCTTGGCTAATTCCCTATCGTGCAAATTAGTCGAGAGTGGGGGGTTATATGATGTATCTAATTATAATTTATGTGCAAATTATATAATAATAAGAGGTGTAACCCAATAGGACCAAATTCACAGCTTAAGAGGCCCTATCAAGCATATTCGTAAGAGAGGAATTTATTAAGTAAGCCCAAAAGTATTTAATCTTTGCCTAATAAGATGTACAAGCCCAATGGACTCAAAAGTACACAAATGGCCTATGAGGCCCAAGTACCAAGTTAAACACTTATAAATACTCTCCTCCATGCCATTTGAAGGTACGCAATATTTTTAGTTCTTTACCACTTTCAATTCTCTACTTTTAGATTATTCATCTTGTTGTGGTTTTGATTTGAGCATTGGAGGGTTATCACCAGTATAAACCTAATGCCCTAACGACTTGTGTGTGTCACAGGTAGGAGCCCATCTAAGAGTTGAAAGCTCATGAGGAGTTGATGTTTGAGGATTTAGATCCATACCACATCATTTTGGCATCTTCTGTGGGAATGCTGCCAAGATATTGAGGATGCAGACCAGAATCAGTGCTAGGGAGCCCAATGCTCAAGACACCCCCCGTGAAAGAAGATCTAATAACAATGGAGTGGACAGCCATGGGAACCACTTCCTCAGCATGATCTTTGTTCATGAGTATTATGCAAACTACAAGTGCACGGTGTTAAGTTTTATTACAACGGTGAGTTGAGTATTATATCCACAAGGATTGTAATAATAATGAAGTATCGTAGTTCAAATAGTCATAATTTTATCAAGAAAATCAAGTGATGATTGGTAAATAAAGTAGAGTATGATAAAAATACAAAGGCAAGAGTGGAGTTCTTAGAAGCAATATAACAAACACTTTATGAGCAAGAAATTCTAGAGGAATGACTTACCTTATTGCCACATATGTTCTTTCTTCCAGAACATACCAATTCAAGTCAAAAACATATGTAAGTTAAGAATTCCTAAGCTCATCAATTCCCTCTATCGAGTGCTAAATTGACTGAGTTCCAATATGAATTTCAATATTTTTATAAAAATTCAAGAATAAAACTCTACAAAAGTTTAATAAATTATTCTTCAAAACAATGAGAATAATTAGGGCTTTTGAAATATATATCTTGAAACACATAATACTATAGAGAGTATCGAGTGGGTGGGAGCGGCCTAGGGTTTGTTATTTGAAAATCAATAATAATAACCAGGGTTTCTGTATTCTGCACGTAGAAATACAAAAGTCAAGAAAATAGTTGTAAGTGGATAGGCGTAACCAAGGGTTTGTGGTTCGAAAAACTCAGCCACAAAAATTATTTTTGAATTATACATTTTGAAACATAGAACACAAGAGAGAGAGTAGCAAAAGAGCAGTGGTGGCCTAAGGTTTGTAGTGTGAAATTTTCAATAGCAATAACTCGGGTTTTTTGCATTATGTATTATGAAATACGAAACTTAAGAGAGAGAGTACGAAAAGGGTGTGCATGGCCTAAGGTTTGTGATGTGAAAATTTTAATAGCAATAACTTGAATTTTCCATATTGTGAATGTTCAAATACTGAACACAGGAGAGAGAGTACCGAGACGGTGGTGGCGGCCTAGGGTTTCTTCTGAAAAAATTTCAATGGCAATAATTAGGGTTTCTTGTAATATATATTTTGAAACACATAATACTATAGAGAGTATGGAGTGGGTGGGAGCGGCCTAGGGTTTGTTGTTTGAAAATTAATAATAATAACCAGGGTTTCTGTATTCTGCATGTAGAAACACAAAACTCAAGAAAATAGTTGTGAGTGCGTAGGCGTAACCAAGGGTTTGTGGTTCGAAAAACTCAATCACAAAAATTATTTTTGGATTATACATTTTGAAACATAGAACACAAGAGAGAGAGTAGCAAAAGAGCAGTGGTGGCCTAAGGTTTATAGTGTCAAATTTTCAATAGCAATAACTTGGATTTTTTGCATTATGCATAATGAAATACGAAACTTAAGAAAGGGACTACGGTGAGGGTGTGCATGGCCTAAGGTTTGTGATATGAAATTTTAATTGCAATAACTTAGATTTTCCACATTGTGAATGTTCAAATACTGAACACAAGAGAGAGAGTAGCAAGAGGGTGGGGGTGGCCTAGGGTTTCTTCTGAAAAAATTTAAATGAGAATAATTAGGGTTTTTTGAAATATGTATCTTGAATCACATAACACAATAGAGAGTATCGAGTGGGTGGGAGCGGCCTAGGGTTTGTTGTGTGAAAAATCAATAATAGTAATCAGGGTTTTTGTATTTTGCAAGTAGAAATACAAAACTCAAAAAAACAGTTGTGAGTGGATAGGCGTAACCAAGGGTTTGTGGTTCGAAAAACTCAGCCACAAAAATTATTTTTGGATTATACATTTTGAAAGATAGAACACAAGAGGGAGAGTAGCAAAAGAGCAGTGGTGGCCTAAGGTTTGTAGTGTGAAATTTTCAATTGCAATAATTTGGATTTTTTCAATTATGCATAATGAAATACGAAACTTAAGAGAGAGAGTACGGTGAGGGTGTAGATGGCCTAAGGTTTGTGATTTGAAAATTTTAATTGCAATAACTTAGATTTTTCATATTGTGAATGTTCAAATACTGAATACAAGAGAGAGAGTACCAAGAGGGTGGGGGTGGCCTAGGGTTTCTTCTGAAAAAATTTAAATGAGAATAATTAGGGTTTCTTATAATATATATCTTGAAACATATAATACTATAGAGAGTATCGAGTGGGTGGGAGCGGCCTAGGGTTTGTTGTTTGAAAATCAATAATAATAACTAGGGTTTCTGTATTCTGCATGTAGAAACACAAAACTCAAGAAAATAGTTGTGAGTGCGTAGGCGTAACCAAGGGTTTGTGGTTCGAAAAACTCAATCACAAAAATTATTTTTGGATTATACATTTTGAAATATAGAACACAAGAGAGAGAGAGTAGCAAAAGACCAGTGGTGGCCTAAGGTTTGTAGTGTGAAATTTTCAGTAGCAATAACTCTAATTTTTTGGATTATGCATAATGAAATACGAAACTTAAGAGAGAGAGTGCGGTGAGGGTGTGCATGGCCTAAGCTTTGTGATATGAAAATTTTAATTGCAATAACTTAGATTTTCCATATTGTGAATGTTCAAATACTGAACACAAGAGAGAGAGGACCAAGAGGGTGGGGGTGGCCTAGGGTTTTTTCTGAAAAAATTTCAACAGCAATAATTAGGGTTTCTTGTAATATATATATCTTGAAACACATAATACTATAGAGAGTATCGAGTGGGTGGGAGTGGCCTAGGGTTTGTTGTTTGAAAATCAATAATAATAACCAAAGTTTCTGTATTCTGCATGTAGAAACACAAAACTCAAGAAAATAGTTGTGAGTGCGTTGGCGTAACCAAGGGTTTGTGGTTCGAAAAATTCAGTCACAAAAATTATTTTTGGATTATACATTTTGAAACATAGAACACAAGAGAGAGAGTAGCAAAGGAGCAGTGGTGGTCTAAGGTTTGTAGTGTGAAATTTTCAATAGCAATAATCTGGTTTTTTGCGTTATGCATAACAAAATACAAAACTTAAGAGAGAGAGTACGGTGAGGGAGTGCATGGCCTAAGGTTTGTGATATGAAAATTTTAATTGCAATAACTTAGATTTTCCATATTGTGAATATTCAAATACTGAACACAAGAGAGAGAGTACCAAGAGGGTGGGGGTGGCCTAGGGTTTCTTTTGAAAAAAATTCAATGATAATAATTAGGATTTTTTGAAATATATATCTTGAATCACATAACACTATAGAGAGTACCGAGGGGGTGGGAGCGGCCTAGGGTTTGTTGTGCAAAAAATCAATAATAATAATAGGGTTTTTGTATTATGCAAGTAGAAATATAAAACTCAAGAAAACAGTTGGGAGTGGATAGGCGTAACCAAGGGTTTGTGGTTCGAAAAACTCAGCCACAAAAATTATTTTTGATTATACGTTTTGAAATATAGAACACAGAGAGAGAGTAGCAAAAGAGCAGTGGTGGCCTAAGGTTTGTAGTGTGAAATTTTCAATAGCAATAACTCGAGTTTTTTGCATTATGCATAATGAAATACGAAACTTAAGAGAGAGAGTACGAAGAGGGTGTGCATGGCATAAGGTTTGTGATATGAAAATTTTAACAACAATAACTTGAATTTTCTGTATTGTGAATGTTCAAATACTGAAGACAAGAGAGAGAGAGTACGAGAGGGTGGGGGTGGCCTAGGGTTTTTTCTGAAAAAATTTCAATGGTAATAATTAGGGTTTCTTGTAATATATATCTTGAAACACATAATACTATAGAGAGTATCGAGTGGGTGGGAGCGGCCTAAGGTTTGTTGTTTGAAAATCAATAATAATAACCAGGATTTCTGTATTCTGCATGTAGAAACATAAAACTCAAGAAAATAGTTGTGAGTGCGTAGGCGTAACCAAGGTTTTGTGGTTCGAAAAACTCAATCACAAAAATTATTTTTGGATTATACATTTTGAAACATAGAACACAAGAGAGAGAGTAGCAAAAGAGCAGTGGTGGCCTAAGGTTTGTAGTGTCAAATTTTCAATAGTAATAACTTGGATTTTTTGCATTATGCATAATGAAATACGAAAGTTAAGAAGGACTACGGTGAGGGTGTGCATGGCCTAAGGTTTGTGATATGAAATTTTAATTGCAATAACTTAGATTTTCCATATTGTGAATGTTCAAATACTGAACACAAGAGAGAGAGTACCAAGAGGGTGGGGGTGGCCTAGGGTTTCTTCTGAAAAAATTTAAATGAGAATAATTTGGGTTTTTTCAAATATGTATCTTGAATCACATAACCCTATAGACAGTATCGAGTGGGTGGGAGCGGCCTAGGATTTGTTGTGTGAAAAATCAATAATAATAAGCAGGATTTTTGTATTATGCAAGTAGAAATACAAAACTCAAGAAAACAGTTGGGAGTGGATAGGCGTAACCAAGGGTTTGTGGTTCGAAAAACTCAGCATAAAAATTATTTTTGGATTATACATTTTGAAACATATAACACAAGAGAGAGAGTAGCAAAAGAGCAGTGGTGGCCTAAGGTTTATAGTGTGAAATTTTCAATAGGAATAACTTGGATTTTTTCAATTATGCATAATGAAATACGAAACTTAAGAAAGGGACTACGGTGAGGTGTGCATGGCCTAAGGTTTGTGATATGAAATTTTAATTACAATAACTTAGATTTTCCATATTGTGAATGTTCAAATACTGAACACAAGAGAGAGAGTACAAGAGGGTGGGGGTGGCCTAGGGTTTCTTCTGAAAAAATTTAAATGAGAATAATTAGGGTTTTTTGAAATATGTATCTTGAATCACATAACACTATAGAGAGTATCGAGTGGGTGGGAGCGGCCTAGGGTTTGTTGTGTGAAAAATCAATAAGTAATAGGGTTTTTGTATTTTGCAAGTAGAAATACAAAACTCAAAAAAACAGTTGTGAGTGGATAGGCGTAACCAAGGGTTTGTGGTTCGGAAAACTCAGCCACAAAAATTATTTTTGGATTATACATTTTGAAAGATAGAACACAAGAGAGAGAGTAGCAAAAGAGCAGTGGTGGCCTAAGGTTTGTAGTGTGAAATTTTCAATAGCAATAACTAATTTTTGGATTATGCATAATGAAATACGAAACTTAAGAGAGAGAGTACGGTGAGGGTGTGCATGGCCTAAGGTTTGTGATATGAAAATTTTAATTGCAATAACTTAGATTTTCCATATTGTGAATGTTCAAATACTGAACACAAGAGAGAGAGACCAGAGGGTGGGGGTGGCCTAGGGTTTTTTCTGAAAAAATTCAACAGAATAATTAGGGTTTCTTGTAATATATATATCTTGAAACACATAATACTATAGAGAGTATCGAGTGGGTGGGAGCGGCCTAGGGTTTGTTGTTTGAAAATCAATAATAATAACTAGGGTTTCTGTATTCTGCATGTAGAAACACAAAACTCAAGAAAATAGTTGTGAGTGCGTAGGCGTAACCAAGGGTTTGTGGTTCGAAAAACTCAATCACAAAAATTATTTTTGGATTATACATTTTGAAACATAGAACACAGAGAGAGAGTAGCAAAAGACCAGTGGTGGTCTAAGGTTTGTAGTGTGAAATTTTCAATAGCAATAACTCGGGTTTTTGCGTTATGCATAATGAAATACGAAACTTAGAGAGAGAGTACGGTGAGGGAGTGCATGGCCTAAGGTTTGTGATATGAAATTTTAATTGCAATAACTTAGATTTTCCATATTGTGAATGTTCAAATACTAAACACAAGAGAGAGAGTACCAGAGGTGGGGGTGGCCTAGGGTTTCTTCTGAAAAAATTTAAATGAGAATAATTTGGGTTTTTTCAAAATATGTATCTTGAATCACATAACACTATAGACAGTATCGAGTGGGTGGGAGCGGCCTAGATTTGTTGTGTGAAAAATCAATAATAATAAGCAGGATTTTTGTATTATGCAAGTAGAAATACAAAACTCAAGAAAACAGTTGGGAGTGGATAGGCGTAACCAAGGGTTTGTGGTTCGAAAAACTCAATCATAAAAATTATTTTTGGATTATACATTTTGAAACATATAACACAAGAGAGAGTAGCAAAAGAGCAGTGGTGCCTAAGGTTTATAGTGTCAAATTTTCAATAGGAATAACTTGGATTTTTCAATTATGCATAATGAAGTACGAAACTAAGAAAGGGACTACGGTGAGGGTGTGCAGCCTAAGGTTTGTGATATGAAATTTTAATTGCAATAACTTAGATTTTCCATATTGTGAATGTTCAAATACTGAACACAGAGAGAGAGTAGCAAGAGGGTGGTGGGGTGGCCTAGGGTTTCTTCTGAAAAAATTTAAATGAGAATAATTAGGGTTTTTTGAAATATGTATCTTGAATCACATAACACAATAGAGAGTATCGAGTGGGTGGGAGCGGCTAGGTTTGTTGTGTGAAAAATCAATAATAGTAATCAGGGTTTTTGTATTTTGCAAGTAGAAATACAAAACTCAAAAAAACAGTTGTGAGTGGATAGGCGTAACCAAGGGTTTGTGGTTCGGAAAACTCAGCCACAAAAATTATTTTTGGATTATACATTTTGAAAGATAGAACA